>JABAKD010000030.1:15887709-16132709 GCA_012845835.1 Undaria pinnatifida
TCTAAAGGTCCCAGGAGCTCACAAGAAACGCCAATTTGGACGATTGAACTCCTTGACAAAGTGTATCCAACCGTTCTATGTAATGTAATAGGCCCAATGATACGACCACAGCGGTACAGCACCCTCCGAAAGCCCACTCCGGGAGCTACCAACCACAAGCCGGCTGAAACCGAGTAGCTTTGATAAACATAGCTGTCTGTACCATCGGCCAGGTTCACCTCGACCTAAGTTCTACCACGTTTACTGACCGTGAACAACGGTTCCGCAGCCGCGTCATCACGAATGCATCCTCAAGCAAGCCACGCACCACTAGTCACATTTCCAACTGCGCATGTACCTTGTTGAAACCCAGACCACATAAGGAATGTGTACTCCAGCACAAAAGCCACCCCTGATAAGGTAAGCATCGACCCCGGATGTGCTCTGTCCACACAGAGCATCGGCGATAAACCGCCAGCTGTGGCGACGTCAGGTGCAATCAGCGCCCGGTGCAGAAATTCCAAGCCAGAAAAAAACTCGAAACTCAACATTTTGATCGAACCAAAAGCCAGCAATTCAAAATTCGGGATTCCCCCAAACCGCAATATGATCACATACGCAGCCCATACCGCTGTCCGCGATGGCAACGCTGCCGGTCTACTTGACCGTCGGAACCTGGGTGATAAAACTCCCCGAAAACTTGTCACTTGCATCAGGGAACATCATCACGGAGAATCCTGGCTTTAGGTGATTCAGAAGCACCACTTCGCTCACCCGTAGTCACACAGCATCCCACGCGGAAGCACGCTCGTCCGTCTACTCGCATCTACCTACAACACGGCGCGCCGCCACGCGCTTGGTGCGCCGTGTGTTGCACAGGCACTCCTCGAGAAACCCGCGGAACGGCGCCTCTTACTGCGCGAGCTCAGGCAGAGACGTTCGCATCCGGTTGATGGCTTGAAATAACTGCATGAGCTCGCCGACGGTTTCTGGCCGACGCAACTCCCCTAGTTCCTGGGTGCGCTCGGGGTCGTGGCTCACTGTCTGTCCGTGTAGAGGATTTTCCCACACCACTTGATTTCCTTTAGAAAATAAAACGGCCTTGTGTGCTGCAGCAAAAAGCCCACGCTCCAGCCGGCGATTTAAAACTGCCAACTGTCGCTTCAAAAGTATCTCGGGAGTCTTTCCCCCAGATCACGCTGTGGTCCACCCACACCAAACATATCTTGTACAGGATGTACCCATCCCAAACATCCCCCATTGTCGCCTGGTAATATCCGGTAGCGTTCAGCACCCTTGTGGGAACACGACTCTGTGTGAACAACCCCTTCGTAGTGACCATGGTGAGCATCTCCTGGGCATCCTCACTCAGAGGCACCTGTCAGTAGCCTTGCAGCATTCATAGTGTGCACTATGCGGTCGCGCCCGAGAAAAGAGACGCGTTGTCTTCCAGGTCTGGCATGGGCATAGCTGCCGGTTCGATCGTGTCGTTGACGGCCCGATAGTCGGCGGCCATGCGGTAAGAGTTAGGTCCCTTGGGAATTGCCATCACCACGCTAGCTTAGATCTCCTGCGCGTTCCAAACCACTATTCCGGCTGTTTCCAAGTTGGCCACGTGTTCGTGCAGCCAAGCCGCCTTGGTTGGCGGGGATGCACGCGGCTTCGCCCGCACCGCCCTTGCACTGATTGAAGCCGCACCGTCATGGGCTCTACGCGTGCAAGTGGATCGCCCAACACTGCCCGACGGAACACATCAAGATGGGTGCGAAAAACGATGTCGCGCATCATACTTGCACATACCGTCGGTAAGCCATGGTCAACAGCGTCATCGACCGCCGTCTCCAACGCGCTCATACGATCGTGCATCTCCACCTCGGATCCTTGAACATCATGGGTCGTTGGGACAGCAGCGTCAGTGCTACCTCATCCTCCACGTCACCTGACGCAACGCCGCCTGACGCAACGCCGCCTGACGCAACGCCGCCCGCAGCACAGCACCAGCGTTGGGCTCGCCGACAGCAATAGCTGTAAACTCCATCCCAGAGTCTTTTCGACACCCGTGTGCCTTCAGTACAGATGCCTTTGGCTGCGCCATGACGTCGATGCCGAGTTTGTCCCTCAATGTTTTCTGCCCGATGATAACCACATCGACTTCCCCGGGAGCACGATAAACGGCATAGTGTAAGCCGGACTGGTCCCCATGGAGTTTCGATCGTTACGTGGAGCGGACACGATTGCGTCTCAATATCACACCCCTGGCCTAACGACGTCACCACACGGGCAGTGGCCAACAAACGCCTGCGTTAACGGTGTTTGGGTCATTTCCGGTTGCCCTGCAGGGCCTTCACCAGCTCCTCCGATATAGCTGTAGACTAGAACATCAGCACCTTAATCTCAGCAGCCGCGGAAGCACCGGGAACCACGAGGCGCTCCGGGACATGCTGCGTCAGCGCCTCCAAGTGCGGTTCGGTCTCCACCGTATCCATGCTCGTATATCCACTTCCACCTGGCTGTAAGAGACCGAGACACGTGCGTATCAAATGGTTCTAGTGTCACTACATGACTGCTGCCACGCGGGCGCCGGCAGCTGTACCGGAATGGAGTGAAGAACTGGCCCTATATTATGTGGCCCAGCGCTCCGAGGCACCTGGTGCTGCACCGTCTCGGTGATTCCATAGTCCACTGGTCCATCCTTTCCCGCGGCACGGGAATGTACACGTAGTCGTCGTCATTCCGCCTAGATGGTTCAGGCCCAGCAGGTTCGGTATCCGTAACCACCGCCTTGAGGCGGTCTTGTACCCACTAGCTCGAAAGGTGGCAGTCGCGGGGGCCATCCCGGTTGTCTTGCTCCGGCTATGCAGAGCGGGACCGCTTGGGGACTGCTGCTGCTGTATAGTCTAGAGGTCTGGTCTTGGCTGTGGCTATGGGCGCCTTTCCCCGCCCTGCCCTGCTGGCTTTGGGGGCAGTCTAACTGCTTGTGGCCTTGCTTGCCACACCCAAAGCACTCCTTGTTGCCGTATCGACGGTTCAACTCTGCTTTCACAACAGCAGCTTTGGCTTTCTCGCGTGAGTCGTGCCCGTCAGTAGTGCTTCGCTGAGGCTTGGTCCCCGCAGCAGCCATCGACCTAGAGTCACGCCGTTTTGCTGTTTGCCGACGTTCAGCATCACTGGCCTCAATTACAGCTGTGTCCCGTTGCTGCTTGGCAAAAATGTTGAACAACGCGTCAGGGTCACGCATTACGAGATCGAAACGCATATTTTTCTCCAGCTTGCGGCGGAACTCAAATGTGGCTCGATTACCACCGCTATTGCTTCAACCAGCACCTTGCCATGCTTTAGCGTGTACTGCCGACCGTCGGGCCTCGCCACCTCCGTGAGCCCGCCGTCAGCAAGGTATTTCCGCAAGGCACGTTTTTGCATAAACACCCTGCTATCTACTGGCACGCTCGCATCCATATTCAGCACACAGAATATGTGGCGGCGGAAATCCTCATCACTCATCTGCTGTACATCAACGCCAGCAAACGTTTTCAGCCCTTGCATTAGCTCCTTCTCGGACAGGTCGACCCAGGGCTTGATATCGTAGAACTCGTCAGCCACCATCATTCGGATCGCCGAATGTACCAGGTCTCGCCTCCTCGCAAGTGCCCGGTCTCCTCCATCTTAGTTTGTGATATGCATCTGCTGCTCATACTCCGAGAAGGCAACAAGAAATTCACGCATATCTTCGAAGGTAACAACATCACCTGCCCAACCTAGGCGGTCTATCACCCCCGATCGTCACATTGATTTCCGGCTTCATCCGGCCGCCGGCTCGGCCTCCACCTCTCGGGTTGCCCCAGCTTGCAGAGTGGACTCCGTCAGCGCCCACCTGCCCAACCTAGGCGGTCTATCACCCCCGATCGTCACATTGATTTCCGGCTTCATCCGGCCGCCGGCTCGGCCTCCACCTCTCGGGTTGCCCCAGCTTGCAGAGTGGACTCCGTCAGCGCCCTGCGCTCGTGCTCCCCTTGCTGCTGTAGGGTCTTCCATTGCGTTCGGCTGGTGTCTCACACCAGCACCCAAAACAGTGTCCGAAAAGCAAATTGGTCACGTTTTGGGCAGTAAGCAGAACTTACCCAACTCAACTGAATTGTACCGTTTAGCGCGACCGCGGGCCCGGTGGTATCAGCTCCGAGGACTCTCCCTCCTAGGCTCGGGGTGCGTTTTTCCACAGTGCAATAGTTCGTTCGATATCACACGGACAAGTGACATGCCATCGTCGATGGACCTTCCGGTTCGTATCTCAAGGTCTTAGAGCTCACAAGAAACGACAATAAATAACGGCAATTGAACTCACTGACAAAATATATCCAATCATTCTATGTAAGATAAAATGCCCAAAGATACGACGGTGAGGCAAATAAATAAAAGAAGAAACACGATTAGACTAGTCTATAGTAGTAGCAGACCCTAGGAACTGACTAAATACAGACGGCATTGGCCTCATAGGGGGTATAAAGTGCATCAAAGGCACTGGGGGGAGAACGCAACCTCGTGAGGCGAATATGTGAGGGCAGCGTTACGCTAACTTGTGCCGCCTGTTGGAAGGCCCACAAGCTTCAGGAATACAATGGCCAGGTATTTACCCTGCTGAAGTACCTGATAGTATGCTTGATTGAGTCGTCGGCAGTGCGAAGATTACGACGGAAACACCGGATGAAACACAACTATGCTCACCATTAGTCTAGTCTATGCTCAAAGTCTAAAAACTCAATCCCATTGAGAGGTAGAAGAGCAGATCTTCTCTCTCTTTCTGCCTTGTACGTTTGCGGAATTGCCGCCAAAGTCTGCAGCAACAAATCGCGAACGTTGCAACAGTTTCATCTTCACACCAGAACCGTACGATTCTTGGGGAGACAAATCACGTATTTTTCCTGTTCTCCCATTTTCCCCATTTTTCTGTGTTTGGCGCGTGAGCAGGCGAGCAAGAAGTTCCTGAAGCTCCGCATGAAACATGGTTGGTGCTGGTGCGGTTATTATCTTTTTCTCGTGTGCATCGTTGAGGGTATTGCACTCTTCGGTGTACCCTGTTTCACAGTCAGTCGTCTGTGACAACATAATTTATACCAGGTATCTCTCTAGGATGATTCAGAGCGGACTCTGGGTGTGCTGATCTGATATCGTTGGGTAGAAAGAACGAAGACAATACACACGTGGATGGCCGAGTGTGCCAAGTTCACAACGGATATATATATATATGCGAAGACAGAACAAAGAACATGCCCACGGCAGGGGGTCTCCAATATGCGCAGAGCAATAATGCTCTATGTCGTTGTCCTATAGAGCAGTAACTACTGTTGCAACTCCGCATTCACATACACAACATAATACGTGCATATGAATGTATAATACTACGGGAGAGCTTCAATCGCCGCACGCATTACATGATGAAAAACAATTCGAAAATGTAAAACATTCTACACACTTCATGTCAGAAGTGATGTAAGTAGCAGTGTGTGTATGTGTGTGTGTGTGTGTTCTTCACATTAAACCGTTCTTCTACTCGTCGAGCAGTGAATGGAGCTGGTGGAGTCTTGGGCTAGGGCCTTCGCGCTGTCAACACTCTGCACAAAATGAACGGCGCCCATGATTGATTTCACAAACAAGTTGAATCCACTCTAAGACCAACTACCATGAGAAATATTTAAAGCGATCATTTTTCTCTTTTGACAGAGATATCCGACGCCAAATATAAAACCCATTTCACTACGAATGGGTCCAGAAACCGTCGTTATTTATTTTTGGATTCAGAAAAAAGGCCAGAAATCTCTGGTGATTTCTGAGCCCAGAAACAACAACCCTTCCAACCTCTCAGAACTGGGATTATTTGACTTTTGGGTCCTACCTCGTACCATGTATCACATGTCACCACTGCCATATTTTTTTCCAATTGACTTGCGTCTGTCGTGCGTATGCGTAGTAATAGGTACTAGGTGTAATATATAGACTTGCTGTACGGTTGCATGACGTGGAGCCCGAAGAAGCCTGACTATGACAGGCTACGGCGGGTTCACCACTCCATGCTCCTCCGATGCCTCGGATGGCGGAAACGGAAGCGCGACGACCACACCCTATCGTACGCCGACGCGCTTGCCCAGACAGATTCCGAGAGCGTTGAGGCGATAGTGCGCAAACGGAGGATTTTGTTTGCGGAATTCGTGGCACGTATAGGGGAGGAGCGTCTGCCACAGAGGGCGATGTTTGGGGAGTTTGTTGGGGGTAAGGGCTACTCAGGGGGGCAAGAGAACGACTGAATGGATCATCTGAAGGAGGATATTATGTCGGTCTTTGGAATGAAATTCGAAGGATGGCGAAAGTCTGCTCAGAAGGCTGGCAGATGGTTTCGACGAGTAGAGGAAGGAGCCGGGTTGTTTATGCGGAATTGGCATGAAACGGAGAGACGCAAAGCTGCAGAGCGACGCGCAAAGGCTGCGGCAGCGGCATCCACCGTTGGCGTCTCTAAGCGGCCGGGGGGAGGGGGAAGGGGGGGGCGCGGGGAGAGGACTGGGGGAAGGGGGGGGCGCGGGGAGGGGACTGGGGGAGGGGGGGAGGGGGGAGGGGGAAAGGGAGGAAGGGGGGAGGGGGGGGAAGGGGGAGCGTCATGCCCAAGAGACTGAAGTCTGTGTTTGGCCATCATCGTATTGAAAATTGTGGGCCTTCGAATGGCCGTCACAAGATAGCATAAGACCGCCCTGACTTCTTCGCCATGTTGCGTTCTCTCCCAGGTGTCATTGATGATGGACGTGATACCCTCTGTAATCCCAATGCCATCCTTAGCCAGTTCCTAGGGTCTGCTAGTATGATATTTTTCTTTTCTTTTTCTTTTTCTTTTTCTTTTTGTTTTTTCTTACTTCTTTTCTTCTTTTTTCCTTGCTTCCTTGTCTCGTCTTTTCTTCCTTTTTCTTGTCTTTTTCTTCTCTTGTTGCCTTTTTCGTTTTGTTTCGTTTTTCTTCTCTTTTCTTTCCTTTCCTTTATCTTCTTTCTTTTCTTTGTTTCTCTTCTCTAATTGACTTACGCCTGTCGTGCATTGTGCGTAGTGATACATACTACGTGTAAGATATACGTGGTAGTCTTCCTTGGATGGCAATCGGAATACTTGGTTTCTCCAGGCATGAGTAGTGAGACGTATGCACCGGCCTGGACCCGGCACATCGTAGACTGACTCCCGATTTCACTTTTATATGTTTCTGCTGGAGGCATGAATTGCGTCAGCTCTGACAAAATACACACCAGCTGTGAGGTCGAAGATTTTGTCGAAACTCATCTTTTAAAAACTGTGTGTGATACTCCGATCGCGCGTATTACGGGTTGTGTGTCCTCTTTTTGCGTGTACCACCTTGGGTTGTGTGTGCTTCTCATCTGGGGTATTCTGTTACGGTTACATTGTTACGGTTGATAGGAGTTGCACTTTTGGGAATGCGTTAGTCCCAATAGGTACTAGCAGTATGGTCCGTCTTGCGGGGTCCCCGTCTGGGAGCGACTGGTTCCTCGCCTCCCTCTGCCCTGTACTTCTTTGCTTGCCCTGAGTTAGCAATAATCCATAAAGCGAATACCGTATCCACGACCGGAGACCTTCTACTCCTTCTCGCAAGCCACCTTCAAGGCTTACACTACTGCTGTTCAGGCTCAACCACCGAACTCGGTACCGATCGGGAGGCTGCTATCATCTGGTCGGTAGCAGTGCTTTGTAGGCTGGGTCCCTCTGGCACCTTCGTCTCTGTACAATGCACACAAGACCTAGGGTCCTGCCGCATGAATGGCTAGAGACCACTCAGACCCACATAGACATCTCGGCTCCGCCTCTATCCCTAGCCTCCCCTTCCGTAATAATTCCTCAGCTCCAGAATGACTGGAGCCTGTCCTGTGACCACGGACTTGATTATGCGAGTTGATGTGAGAACAACAACAACAACAACAACAACATATAGATACTGCTGTAGCTGGAATGATGCCTGTCTGCTGTACACGTCACCCACCACCCACAACAAAGAATCACAAACACACCTACGACAGCATACCGAGTTTGTTTCGTGCGAGAGAGAGCTTCGTCCTCACACAAACGCTACAGCAGCAGCACCACTACCATCGAAACCACCGCAGACACACCACAGCAGCGGCACAGCGGCAGCTTAGCAGCAGACACAGCAGCAGAGGCGGTGGTGACCTAACGTCGCCGGCGACAGTGTACGTTCCAGATTGTAAAAAATAAAGGCAAACGGCAAAACAAGACCTGCCAATTAAACATAAAACTACTTTCCAAAAATTAGAAGCCATAATGGACGCCTCTTATTTCTGATTCAGTTATTATTTCTGAAGCCTGAAAACTACAAAAATAATCGCCAGAAATAGTCGCAAAATATTTATATATATATATATTTTAAGATTAGGTCAAATATCATGTGTGTACAACGCCCCCTGCTAAGAATGTTAGTAAATGATACGCGGTGTGTTGACCTATTCATACTTTGGTGGTTCCACTTCGGTCTTATCCTTGCTGTTCTCCCGTCATCACATGTATGTATTTAGACTATTGAGGTCCTGCGTCTCGATACCTGCGGTCTCCTCCCCAATACGGCACATCTTTGCCCTTTCTCCTGATTAATTACGACACGACGGGGGCCGTATGTATGTTTGGCCGATATCATACGTCAGGATTTTCACCGGTTTTTTTTGTGGCACTACGTGTGACGTTGACCATCCATAACAACGCATATTAATGGACGTGCAACAATGCGTCGCCCATCCATAGAGCCGGTCGCCCCGGTGACGTATCAGGTTATCCTCGAGCCTGGTATAGGTCAGTTTCGTGAGCTCGAACCTCGCCGAGTGCATACTCGTATAAATTCGTTGGAACTTTTTCTTGTGCACAAATTGACTTGCGGAAAGCGCGAGAGCGTGAGTTAGCAGCACTCGATATAAAATCGACGAGCAGTGGGATTGCTGAACCCTATGCGCGATAAAAATTGAAGGCAAGAACCGGGGGGGAGAAGGGACGACACCTGTAACCACGGCTTGCCCAGAAGCTGAAAAATAGGAATGTGCGACAAAAAAAAAAAAAAAATGTACCATGCCCCGTTCTTCGGTAGGTATAGGCGATTGCACAACTATCAGCACACAATGAATTCCATGTGCACCTAATCAATACTTCGGCAAGTATAGTCCAGTGTATAGTCTAGTGTATAGTCTAGTGTGTAGTGTAGTGTATAGCCAACTGTCAGTATGACGGCTGGGTGGGGTGTGTCTGTCTCCTTCTGAGATCCCTCCCTAAGGGGAACCGATAGAACTCTGTATACGACGTACGCAGCTGGTTAGAATTTGAAAATATAAATACTCTCCAGCTGTGAGATCAAATATTTTGTCGAAACTCATCTATTTGAAAGCTGTGTGTGATACAACGACCGCGCGTATTGCGGGTTGTGTGTCCTCATTTAGGATATAGGTCGGCGACTCCCCTTGCAACTACAGTGTAGCTATCAGGTTCAACAGGGTGATGTTAGGCAGTCTGTGCGCGGGAACTATTAAACCCGTTTCTGAGGGGGAAAAAATCTGACAGCTGTGGAAGGAAATGCATCAGCTTATCAAGTGAATACTGTTAGTCGAATAACCGTTCGTTGAGGGGAGGGCGGAATTTTGAAGGGCGTGGGGGGCTGATTTCGATCAAAAGGGGGGTGAGAGGGGGGTAGGGGGGGGACAGAACGGGTGGGGCCGGTCAATTTGTGCGTGGAAACTATAAATCCTTCTAGTGGGGAAGAGGGGGGGAAATGTGCCGAGGGTGGGCGGGGGGCGGGGGGGGAGGGCTTTAGGTCGCATAGATGTAGGGGTTTGCTATACGCGTGGTGCTAGGGCTAGGCGATGGTGCGGGTGGTGGGGAAGGAGGGGGCGTTTGAGGCGGGGGGGGGGGGGTGGGGCGGGTGGGGGGAAAAGCAGCGCCATGGATGGCTCTAGATGGAACGATAATGAGGTGATATCCAGTGCGTGAAGTGTTTATTACTTAGGCGGATTTCGATACTGGGTGGGGCGTTTGAGCAAGGGGGAGCGAGAGAAAAAAATATACTATTAGAGTTAGCAACTCTCGATGAAAATCGACGAGCAGTGGGATTGCTGGACCCTATGCGCGATAAAAAATCCAAGGCAAAAACCGGAGGGACGAAGCCTGTGACCGCGTCTTGCCCAGCTGGAAAGTAGATGTTTGTGAAAAATATATCCGCCCAGTTCGTTCAAACGCCCCACTTACAATCGAAATCGGCCAGAGTAATAAACACTTCCATCTAGGCAATTGATACCACGTCATTATCTTTCTAGCGATCCATGACGTAGCTTTCATTCATCCCCCCATCCCCCCCTCCTCTCCCGACACCCCGTACGATCGCCTAGACCCAGCACCGCGCGTATAGCTAGCTCCTAGAAATATGATTAATACGAGCGATCGGAGGATCACACACAATGTTGCGAACATCAGTGTCGACCAAATCCTTGATTTTCATATTTTATGTGACCTAAACCTCTTGATAACCCTTCCCCCCCCCCCCCCCCCCCGCTTTTTTTTGTCTCTCGCTGTTCCTCTTGCCTAAACGCCCCACCTACTATCTAAAAAACACTTCCACGCCCTGGATATCGCCTCGTTATCGTTTCAGAGCCGTCCATGCCGCTGCTGCAATTCCCACCCACCCCCGCCCCCAACGCCCCCTCCTTCCCCACCACCCGCACCATCGCCTAGACCTAGCACCACGCGTATAGCAAACCCCTACATCTATGCGACCTAAAGTCATCCCTCCCCGCCCCCGCCCCCCGCCGGCACACGCCCCCCCCCTCCCCCACAAGAAATATTTATAGTTTCCACGCACAAATAAACCTGCCCCACCCGTCCCCTCCCCCCCCCTCCCCCCCTCACCCCCCTCCCCCCCTCCCGCCCCCCTTTTGATCAAAATCAGGCCCCCACGTCCTTAAAAACTCAGACATCCCCTCACCGTATATTCGACTAACAGGATTCACTTGATAAACTGATGCATTTCCTTCCACAGCTGTCAGATTTTGTCCCCCTCAGAAACGTGTTTTATAGTTTCCGCGCACAGACTGACTTACATCACCCTGTTGACCCTGATAGCTACACTGTAGTTGCAAGGGGAGTCGCCGACCTATGTCCTTAATAAGGACACACAACCCGTAATACGCGCGATCGGAGTATCACACACAGCTTGCAAAGATGAGTTTCGACAAAAAACTCGATCTCACAGCTGGAGTGTATTTTAATTTCCATACACATGTATATAAAACCGGTCGCCCCGGTGGCGTATCACAATATCCTCGAACCTGATAATATATGGCAGTTTCGTGAATTCACGTCCCCCCGAGTGCGTACTTGCATAAATTCGCAGAGACTTGTTCTTGTAAAAATAATTACTTGCTGAAGCGCGAGAGCGTTAGTTGGCAACACTCGATGAAACATCGACGAGCAGTGGGATTGCTGAACCCTAACCGCGGCATACAAGCGAAAACCGGGGGGGATCAGGCCATTTCTTGTGCAGTCGGATTCCGCCACACGAAAACGGCCCTTTGCGACTGGACTTTTTTCGACTGGATTATTTTGGTCCTTTTTCTTATCGTCAGTCGAGTCGATCTTGTATTTTACAGTTTTTGTGCTCTTTCTAGAGGAGGTTGGTGTGAGGAAGTACTGCTGTACAGTAGGTGAAATCGATTGGCAGCTCTGTGCCTCGCGCTGTCCTGCGCGCAACGTCTCGACGAACCTTCGTCCCAGCGAGTTGGTGGCTTTGGGCTTAGCCGAAAGCCGATAAAGCTACGTTCATTCGTGAAGTTGCACTCAGCCGAGAGCCGATAAGGCTACAGCAGGCGCAGCCGTTGTTGGCAGCATGAGATCGAGACCGCGCGCTGCTGCCGTCGTGTGTTACACGCTGCTGGTGAGCGGAACAAGGAATGCGCCACGCTGACTTGCTGCGAGAAGCAACAGTAGAGATAGCCAAGCCAGCGTCAGCGCCTTGTATGATTCTGCAGTATGGTACCTGGTATGGGTGTGTGGCCGTGTGGCCGTGTGGGTGTGTGTTTGGTGGTGGGATGGGCGATGCGATGGGTTCAAAAAACACGTGTAAAACTTTTTCGACTGAGTTTTCCGACTGACTGGAGGATCCAGTCGAAAAAGTCGAGTTTTTCGACTGGATCCGCCAGCCGGAATTCTCAGTCGGAAAAAGTTGAGTCGAAAAGGCCCTTTTTCGACTGCTTAAGAAAGAAAGCCCGAAAAAGGCCGTTTTCGACTGGCACATCCGACTGCATAAGAAATGGCCTAAGGGACGACAACCGTGAAGACGGCTTGGCCGGAAGCTGGAAAGTAGAAGTACGAGGTATGTGATTTTTGTTTATTTTGTGTATGAATTCGTAGGGACTTTATCTTGTTGTGCACAAATTGACTTGCGGAAAACACGAGAGCGTGAGGTAGCAATACTGGATGAAAAATCCACGCGAAGTGAGATTTGTGAACCCTATACGCAATAAAATTATAGGCGAGAACCGGGGGGAAGAAGCAACGAGACCTGTGACCACGGCTTTTCTAGAAGCTGGAAAGTAGAAGTCTTTGAAAACAAAATACGTACCACTCCGTCTACGAAGAGCTGACGATGATAATCTAGGGGTATTAACTATTTTCCATCCAGTAGAAGACTAGACTATATTTTTTTCGCATTGCTCTCGCCCTCCCTCCCAGGAGTAGGATCGATCCCAGATCCGGTGCCCATAGCGGGCCCTTCCTCCCCACTCCACGTGCCTTCGTCAATATATCGAAAATGATTCAGCATTCTCATTCCTCGTCGAAAAATCGCATCGAATTGTACCTACCCACGTTGCTAGGCGTTCTCATTAATCAGTAGTTACAAGTAGTTGATTCTCTATAATACAAGGGCTCCACATGGGTATGGTAGGGCAGCATTTTGACTTATTCGATGCAGTATTCGATCGAGAGTAAAAACCGTTACCACAGAAGTAACGCCAAGAGGTTGATATAGACTAACAGCAGGAGACTACTTAATACTTCTGTCGTTTCCTCCGTTTCTCCGTTTCTTTCGTGAATCCGATTCTGGGCTTCATCATATACATATTGCTCGATCAGATAAATCCGAGTCCACGCAGACTGACCCTTTAGTCTGGCGACAAAGAGACGTTTCGAGTGCGTTTCATGACGTTTCGATTCAACCAAGCATTCAGGGCCAGCAGAGGGATGGCCAGATGTTTGCTGCATGTTTTCTACGTAGCATCTGACAGGCGCGCACTGAGCCAGCTTCTGCTACTAGATGCATGATAGCATAATAATATTGTACGCGCGATCGGAGTATCACACACAGCTTGCAAAGATGAGTTTCGACAAAATCTTCGATCTCACAGTAGCTGGAGAGATTATTTTTTGTGTGTATAGTGATCGTGCAGACACTTGCTGGCCGTCTGCTAGGCATGAAACGCGGTGTCCCTGCCTTCGTCATTCAATTCTTCGAATGCAATTAAAATAATGCTGCTACTTGTTGCTGTAGACCACTCTCGTCTGGTCGATGGAACATTTAGTAGTACGCGATAGCACTGAACAAAGAATTTGGTAGTTGAGACTTTCCCCCGGCTCGATCGAGTATTGACGAAAATATAAATAACACGGATATATGAACAGGATTGATACCTCCTCGCACAGTGTGGAAATCCCCAAAATACCACCGACCGGCCGACCTCTAATTGACTGGGGTTGGCATATTCTAGAGCCAGCTCCATCCGGGGACGATAGAGTTCCATCTCAGGTTCAGGGGTGATTCCATATATCGAAAAAATAGACAAACGGGGCGACAAAACCGAGCACTCTCGGGTCGACACCTCCCCCCACGGTGTGGAAACCCCAGTTCCATTGATTGGCTAGCTAGAATCGCTTATTGATTCGAGCTCCACCCTACCTAGTAGGAGAATGACTTAGGATCACCAACCGATGCAGGGAAGTTCCGTCGCACACGGGGGTGATAGGGCCCCATCTCCGGTTCAGAATACCTCTGAATATCTACATACAGCTACAGCAGCAACGCGGGAACTTTAACGGTGATCTTCAGGGTCGATATACCTCCCCGCACGGCGTGCCAACCCCGACTATATTAATTGGCTTGTTTCGGTTGACTGGGTAGTAGGCTTTGACCCAATAGGCTTCTTGCCCTAGGGGGCAATTTGCAAGAAAACCCGCGAGAACATTATTATTAGCGAGCTTACGTTCTTGACGCAAAAAGCGAATGAAATCGCAGTTTTCAGCGATTTTGTTCGGTGCCACAGATATATTCGACCAAATCTTCGATCTCACAGATGGAGTGTATTTTTATGTTATATGTGACCTAAACCTCTTCGAAACTCTTCCCCCCCTTTTTTTTCCCCGCTCCCTCTTGCTCAAACGCCCTAAATAACATCGAAATCTGCCAGAGTAATAAACACTTTCACGCACTTGATATTACCTCATTATGTTTCTAGAGCCATCCATGCCTCTGCTTGCTGAAATTCACCCCCCCCCCCGCCCCCCCCCCCCCGCACAATCGCCTAGACCTAGCACCACGCGTATAGCAAACCCCTACATCTATGCGACCAAGCCTCCCCCCCCACCCACCACCCACCCCCTCGAACGCTCCGCCCTCGTCTCACTAGTTGTACGACTTACAGGTTGGATTTATAGTTTCCACGTACAGATTAAGCTGCCCCCCCCCTCCCCCTCCCCCCCTCCCCCCGCCCGCGCTCCCCCTCCATCAACCCAGGCCCCCACGTCCTTAAAAACTCAGACATCCCCTCGCCGATTAATTGACTTACAGGATTCACTTGATAAACTGATGCATTTCCTTGCACAGCTGTCAGATTGTGTCCCCCTCAAAAACAGGTTTTATAGTTTCCGCGTGCAGACTGACTAACATCACCCTGTTGACCCTGATAGCTACACTGTAGTTGCAAGGGGAGTCGCCGACCTATATCCTTAATGAGGACACACAACCCGCAATACGCGCGATCGGAGTAGCACACACAGCTTGCAAAGATGAGTTTCGACAAAATCTTCGATCTCACAGCTGGGGTTAATTTTTTTCATAGTAAACGACAAAGAGGTGAAGATTCGGGCACAGCAAGTATTCCATGGTTATTTCGACCGAGCGGGGTTTCTCGCATGCTTCTCGAACACGGCAATGCGAGCACAGTTCAATGAGTTATTTGCATGATAGGCCGCACAAAAAAAAGAAATGAATTGGGTTGGCGTGCTGACCAAGCACGATAAAATTGAGGATGAGAAACACTCGAACAGCAACAACAACGGCACCAACCCCATTGTAAAATATACTACCTGTAATAATACGTGGTAAACGGTATTATAGTCGGTTGTTTAGTCGGGAGTAGTGGGGCATATGCACCAGTATGGACCTGCCACATCGTAGACTGACTCCCAATTTCACTTTTATATGTTTCTGGCGGAGGCATGAATTGCGTCAGCTGTGATATATGCGTATACCACCTTGGGTTGTTTGTGTTTTTCCCTAGGGTATTCCTCATCTCCAGAGTGACTGTAGCCTGTCCTGTGACCACGGTTTGGAAATGATGCCAATTTTGTAAATCATCCAGGCGTTGCAGACATGAAGATAATCCGAAATATCCGAAATCCTCCACGACATGCGGTATTTTTTGCAACCTCTCGCTGCTTGTCTCGCTCGGCATCCATCCGCGTTCACGTCGATGTGCGGAACGGACACGGCAGGGCAAGGGGCGTTGGAGCCGCCCCCTGACTGAAGGCGGCGCTCGAACGAAGCTATATTCGACCGAGAATTCCAGTTCCGCGAATCGCATACTTCGACCGAGACAAAAAAAAAACACCTGACCACATCCCTGACACCACAGAAGAAGGATTATATAGATATATATATATTTCCACAACAAATAAGACCAATGAATGGGCGCCTGCTTCCGGTTGACACAGGGTGATCTTGAATTGGAATGCGTTACGACCCCTTTTTATTTCTTCTCCGTCTCTTCTAGTCTATTCGTTTTTCCAATAGACTCGCGTCTGACGTGCGTACGCGTAGTAGTGATCGATGCCACCAGATATTTGTGCAGAAAATCTCTACTGGTATTATTTATGATATTGCATCATCATCGGTTGATTCCTGGTGAACACGAGATGACATTTCCGAGAAGACCCCTACATTATATTATACGTCATAATTTCATTGGTGGCGCACACGATGTATTGACCAGCAACAATAACAGCAACAGTCAGTAGCCAGCGCGATTCTTGCAACCACACAACAAAGCGTTCGAAACACTACTACCACCTTGATAATCACACCTACACCTACCTTTAGAAGTGGGTCGACGCTTCGTTTGTGGGGGTAAATATTCATGATGCAATAGAGTGGGATATTTAGTATGCGTTCCTAAACGATGCATGGTGGATCGTCGACCAATATATACGGAACGACTCTCTTTGGAGCGGCGATGGAAAAGACTGACAAAATATTGTTTCTCGTACTGCAATTTTCAAAAGCGACTCCGTTCGTTGTCTTTGTTTTTTGTTTTTTTGGTCTGGTCTCTGTTTTGATGTTGTGTTCTATTTCCCGGTACGCTAGCATCTCCCTTGCTTTATACCTTGATTATTTGCGAGTGTTGTTTGGTGTACTGTTGTGTCTGACAGTCTGACCACATACTAATAAAGTTGTATCTCTCTAGGGTGAAGAATCAGCACGGACAATGAATGGGTGTAATAATGATGTTGGGTAGGGAACAGCCCCCCTCGAAGGAAACGAACGCTCGAACAAAGAAATGTATTTAGCCTTGAAATCCGATATGTATATCGAAAAGCAACGACACAGCAGTCAGTCGTACGATGTGCACAATAGGCCAAGGCTTCATAGTGTAACCATGAAAAAAAGGTGGTGGGCACGAAATAAAGCCAATTTGGAAATGATGCCAACTTGAAAATAAATGTTTCCCAAATATGTGCTTTTGTAGTTCAAGCTAGCCCTGCACATATATGCCAAGATTCAAGAATAGCTCGGGCGTATGCAGATGAAAATTCAAAACTTTGCGCTTCTGCTTCTCGCTTGTCTCGCTCAGCCCACGTGCCTGATCCCGGTCACGTGTGGAACGGATACGGCAGGGCGTGGGGCGTTTGAGCCTCAACCCGAAGACGGCGTTCGAACGAAAGTATTTGACCGAGAATTCCAGTTCCGAGAATCGCATACTGAGGCCGAGATCGAAAAAACTCCTGACCGACCCCCCCAAAAAAATAATGATCATGCATATATTGTCTTTCCCCACCACCCGCACCATCGCCTCCTAGACGTAGCACCACGCGTAGAGTAAACCCCTACATGTATGCGACCAAAAGCGCGCCCCTCCCCCCCCGCCCCCCCCCTTTCCCCCCCCCCTTTCCCCCCCCCCCTACCTCCCCAACCCCCACCCCCTCGAACACTCCGCCCTGTACTCATTGGTTGTACGACTCACAGGATATACATGATGTACTGGTGCATTCTTTCCAAAACCGTCACGTCCATCCCCTTAAAGGATGTAGAGTTTTCACGCACAGATTGAGCTGCCCCGCCCGTCACCCCCCCCCCCCCCCCCCCAACCGTCAGATTTATCCCCTTGAAGGATTTATAGTTTTCACGCACAAATTGAGCTGACCCACCCGTCCCGTCCCCCGCCCCCCCCCCCCACACCCGCTCTTTTTTTTGTCAAAACCAAGCCCCACGTCCTGACCAACTCCTCCCACCCCTCACCGGTTATTCGGCTCACAGGATTCACTTGATAAACTGATGCATTTCCTTCCGCAGCTGTCAGATTTGTCCGCCTCAGAAACAAACGGGTTTTATTGTTTCCGCGCACTGACTGACTAGCATCACTCTTTTGACCCTGATAGCTACACTGTAGTTGCAAGGGGAGTCGCTGTCCTATATCCATATTATAAGGACACACTACCCGTAATACGCACGATCGGAGTATCACACACAGCTTGCAAAGATGAGTTTCGACAACATATTATTCGATCTCACAGCCTGCTGGTGGAGTGTACTTTTTTTAAATAATATTAATCATATGCATTTATTTTTGCAAATCAATTTGAAATCTCACCACGCACAGCGGAAATCGAACTCAAGGACCAACAACGCTGCTGGTAGCAGTATTCGAGGTAAACACTGGACAACCCGGGCGACCGACCGCTTCTATGTGGCTAAAAATACGAAAACAAATATATGTTGTTGTAAATTTTATGTCAATCGAAAATTTTATTCGAACTGGAACGGCCAGTTGGCTTAGAAATATTTTTTCAAGCCACAGATCTGTCATAAACAGTGACAAGGAACAAAGTGTGCTACTGCCTGTCTATGAGCACACGTCTGTCTGCTAGTAGTACTGCGAATGGAATCGAGTTGGAGGTATGACCTCTTCTGCGTGTACGATTCCACGCATAGATTGAATAGGCTGTTTACGTAATAATAGGTCGCCTCCTATACTGCTTATTATAAGGGCGGCACCACGATATGAAGCCCTTGTATTTATGTTGCGACATATTGCCGCGCACCTACCTGATGTTCGTGTGTTCCCATTTTTAGATATCTCGCTCAGTGTTGTAGTGGGTGCAACAGTCAATAATAAGGGCCTTCAGGTCCCTTCAAAGTTTCCCTCAACACTCTGTCAGCTACTATCTGTAAAAAAACGCGTTACCCAAAAAAGGGTGTACTAATTACGTTTTGACGCCATGTTACGGTACACCAAGAACCTGTCGGTTGACTGCCGTCGTGCCGGGAAATGCTCATAACCGCTGGGTAAATCAGCATATATATATGAGTTTTTACCGTTAAAAAATGAGTTCTAACCGTTTTAACCCGTGCGAAACAACATCTGATACGCAGATCAACGTCAACCCCGACCACGTTGGACTTTATCAAGACACGACACAGTACGTCCCGGAAAAGCACGGAGAAACAACGTACATACAACTGACAGAGCAATGCTGGGGTCGGAGCACCCACAATAATAATTGGGATTACCGCTATGAGACCATGTCGCACCCATCGATCTATTCAGCCAGCCACTGTGGCTATCTATACTCTGCTGTACGAGTATGTCGATAAGTATGAAAATGGGAAGTCTACTCTACTCGGATGAAGCCATGGAACTCTTCGACAAATGGATCATCTTAGTTCGCACTGGACACTACTAGCTGCAGCAGCAATAGTAGTAGTAGTAGTAGTAGTAGTAGTAGTAGTAGTAGTAGTAGTAGTAGTAGTAGTAGCAGCAGCAGCAGCAGTAGTAGTAGTAGTACTAGTGGCAGTAGCAGCAGTAGTAGTAGTAGTAGTAGTAGTAGTAGTAGTAGTAGTAGTAGTAGTAGTAGTAGTAGTAGTAGTAGTAGTAGTAGTAGTAGTAGTACTAGTGGCAGTAGCAGCAGTAGTAGTAGTAGTACCAGTAGCAGTAGCAGCAGTAGTAGTAGTAGTAGAAGTATAGTAGTAGTTGTAGTAGTAGTAGTAGTAGTAGTAGTAGTAGTAGTAGTAGTAGTAGTAGTAGTAGCAGTAGCAGTAGTAGTAGCAGCAGTAGGAGTAGTCGTAGTAGTATAGTAGTAACAGCACTTGAAGCATGGTGCGTATCATGTCCTCCTGTCATATGTTGTGGATGAGAGCTACGAAACTGCGGTGATGCCTTGATGATCATATTAATTCACTCCGAATATGGTGGTAGTAGTTGTAGTCAATGTGATCACGGTTGTTATATTGCACATCAACTATTTGATGAGACAGCGGTGTCGTCGCACACCGTCACTATCTCTCTTGTGTACGTGTTTAGTCTACGTAACTTGCTATGTCGATAGTTGAGACAATACAGTTTTGGTAGTGTCTGGGAGCCCCCTGGCCATGTTGTTTGCCGACAGCTAGTACCAGTTCACTTGTACATGGGGCCACACAGGCACTGAACTTGGAATGTCAGAACAACTCTGCCTCAGTCTGTGGAAACGCTATTCAAGAAATAAACAATACACCGACAGAGCCTTCTTGATCCCTTTCCTTGTATTCCTATGGGTACAGGTTTATACCTAAGATGGGTGAATTAAAGTATCTAGTCTACATATTTTTATACGCCCCGCGCGTCGAGCCCCCTTGGCCACTCGTAGCGTAGTTGAACACTTGGTTGGACACCCGTCTATTCAGGGTCCCTGGGACAACCTCTTTTAGCTCAGGCCGTTTGTTTTTGCGCACACATCGACAGACTTGCACTCGCACCAGATCCTTTGTGGTCGGTAGCTTAACCCAACGCCAGCAGCTTCGTGTTCACAACTAAACCGCAGCATTCAGCAACGACAAGGCGCCAACGAAAACATATGTCGGCTTAGAGCCACTGCAAGCCCCTTGATGTGGGTATGTATTCCCGACTAAACAGCCATACGCGGCAAGACTTTCGCGGGGTGGGGTGGGGAATTCGCGCTGGAAAAGGAGGTTCTAGGCGGAGGCAATGTAATACTCGGATCTGCGCGTGATCGGCGACAGAGGCGGTAAATCAGGTTGAAGGCGGGTGTGAGGACAATCTGGCATGTGGCGGGCGAATTCGAAGTGACCATTGTCCAGTAATGAGCACGTCAACTGCGCCGATTCTATTACGACAGTCAGGCGCAACCATCCATGGAATGAAACAGGGGGTGCCGGCCGCCGTCAACAGCAACATGTAAATCAGTGGCACGGGACTGTGGAGAACACTGTCATGGAACACGGTAACTGTGCGATGAGCGCGCGCTCCATTTCGGGGGCAATAACCAACATCATGGGAGCTGGCGGGAAAGGTGCGATGAGCGCACGCTTCATCTCTCGCTCAATACCAGCAGAATGCTGGCTGGCGAAAAAGTGACGAAAACCGGTGGCACGGCACTGAACAAGACTGTGGAACACGGTACCGGTGCGTCGATGAGCGCGTGCCGGCAAGACCGATAGCGTACTGGCTGGCGACCAATGAGTTTTCTCGCAAGCCCGCATTATTTTGGTATTTGCGCGAGGTAAGGAGCGAGCTCTCGTTTAGGCACCGGTACCGTGCTCCACAGCCTTCTTCAGTGTCGTGCCACTAATCTTGGCGCTGTTGCTCACAGTGGCCGACAGTAGTAGTACGTGTTTTATTCCACGGATCGTTGCCGTCATAGCCAAGTAGACCCAGTGGATGTCGTCATCGTAGACAAATAACTCTTGAACTCGTCCATCACCTGCCGGGATGCCCCCACCCCTACCGGTTTCGTGTTACGATAAAGGCAGCATTTTTTGTCTCCACAACAAAAAAAACAAATGATGACGGGATCCTTAACCAGAGATCGTCGGAAAATTTTTCTCGAAAAGTTCAAAATAAAAATGCTTGTATACCTAGGCCTTGGTGATGTCCGAGCGAGTACTTTTGAAAATAATTGTTATTCACAAGCGAGGAGCCTCCGAAAAGGAATTACGCACCTCGACCGTAGATGGCGTCAGCCGTGCATCTTTCCCCGCCGCTATGTTCGTCCACCACGCACCGATCAGTGTAATTGCAGTGCTGCCTCTGGTCTTCAGGAGACTACTTCATCAATTTATTGCGGATATCTCCAGGCATTTGTCATTGACGCCATCAAGAAAAAATATGGTGGGGTTCGCTTGGGACAAAGACCGATTAGAGTCTCGCGGGGCGCAAATAACAGGTGCTGCTGTATTGAAGTCCCGCAGCACCCCGACATAAGAGATGGGCCGAGGAGGGCATTGCCCGCGACCGTGTACCCCGCTGGAGCAGGGCTCCTGCAAGATTGAACAAGAGGGACGGTATTTTGCTTATTTGTATTCGGGAGTTTAGGGAGATATGGGATTCAGAGGAAGCTGAGCACTGCTCTTGACAAGATTGACCTGGGGAGGAAACAGCCGCACAAGATCAGGTGTTGGCACCAGTGAATGAATGAGAGGAGGGCTGGAGAAAGTGGTTTACAACTCGATTGCAAGGGTGGTGTTTTTGTTCGGCATGTACAACTGGGAACTTGAAGCATCTTGTTGAATTGCAACCTAGCAGACGCGATGTAGCGGAGTCGGACAATTTACACCAATTCCGCGGACGAGAGTTGCCAAAATCCACGCGACGATGGCAGCAGTCTAGGGTGTGCCCGTGCCTTGCGCTCCGTAAACTATTCCCGTACACAAAGTTGATCTTGTAATTGCTGTACTCATTCCTAGGGTGCAACCCCTAATGCAAGCCGTGATATGTTTACGCTGGATGACGTTTCATTCGTTGTTGGTTGTCAAAACCAAAATAGATAGAACCCTAATGAACAGATGAATTTTGCCGCAAAGCGAGCAAAACGCGCTCCGTCCTTGCCGTAGCCTCTAGACCACCCAGGCTGATTCAGACAAATCTCGACGCATCAATAGCTTTGCGATAACGGCGGGGAGCTACCCACTCCCAGGGATGGGAGCAACGAAGGAGTCGTCTGTTGCCAATGGGCGTTCACATTGTGAGGGGTACGATGATCGCATGCTATAAATAACATTCATCGATGACTTGCCGCCCAAGTCAGACGTAATGACGAGAATCCATGAGTCTTGCAACAGCACTGGCAGTGTAAAGAAAATCAAAGCTGTTCGAGGGCAGGATCGTCATCGTCCTAACCACCGGACGATACGGTAAAATATGCGGCCAATGCAAACAGATCGAACTGGGGCCATGAACGTTTTGGCGTTGGCGGTGGCGGTGACGTCGACAGGCTAGGAAAGGGCCACTAGAGACGGAGATCCGGACGATGAAAAAAGCACGAGTGAGGCGGGCGAGCCACCAGCAAGAATATTTGGTAGCCGGCCGCCGCTGCCCGTAGCGATGGGAGCAGCGCCCAAGCGCCAATGACATTTCCCCGTGATGAGTTCCATCTGGTACGATAGAACGGTCAATGCATTCGCCGAGGGCATAGGTACTGTATGAAGGAGATGAAATCGACGTGGGCATACTGCGGATGGCATATGTCCCACAGCAAAGGAATAGGACACATTGGTGGTAACTAATATGGTTTGAGGGATGGTCAACGACGGTGACGATTGTACGACCACTTCTTACTCCGTAAAATCACGACGCGTAAGCAATATGAGTAGTGGGGAGATGGCCTGGCGGGTAGAAGGCGAGCCCTGGATTCGTAAAGGCGGGGTATCAACCTTAACCTTCTTGACGCCGGCTTCCAATCACGTGTCATACTTCAGGAATAGTTGTTAGAAATTACGCATCACTGACGACAAATCCCGCTCGACGTTAACATCAATTTGCGGTCTGTCCGGAACCGATGGTGTAGAGTGTAGACGTGTTGCGCCCCGGTGGTGTGAACTGTCTAGATCTGCGCTATTATTTTGCCGTCGCTTCCCACTCCCCTGACAAATGGGCACAGCCGTGATGGGCGCTCAACAGGCGTTATCGTTAGAGTCAACGGTTCTCTGTATCATTCTTTCATTCAGTGGGATATGATTCACCCTGTATGACTACCGGGCCGCCGCCAGTAGTAGAAGGTATCCTATGCACGCCCAGGGGCCACGGCTCATTAAGTCTTCTGTTGAAACCCTCGACCTCCATTGTGCCTCTGGACATCCCGCCGATCATTCGGTCTTTGATAATGCAGAGACGACCCGGACTGCTATCGAGCAGACCTGCAGCAGTTCATGGGAAGCCCTATCGTTGACGATGGGTCTTTGTAAATGATCTCAGAACGACGCGCACACACGAGCAGCAGTGTTCAGACGAATAACGTAACGTCTATGGAAACGGAGGTGACAGCATAAATGACGAGATAATTTCCGATTAATGTGGTGGAGGAGGAGGGTGGTCGATGAGTTGGGGGACCAGTTTGCTCACTTGAACGACCTCATCGCGACGTGCAGATTCGCTCGCATATAATCATGGCTGACGCAAATGCCTCCGCCAGAAAAACACATGAAGTAGGAGTCAGCCTACAATGTGCTAGGTCCATACTCGTACATACGTCACACTGCTCGCGTCTAAAACAAACGACGAAATTGCTTGCCATTCATAAAAGACTTCCACGTGCATGATACACGTCGTACCTATCACTAACCTATCACTACGCAAAAGCACGACAGACTTAAGTCCATTGGGTAAAAAGCAAGAAAATACAAGACAGAAAGTAAGATAAATAAAATATAAAGAAAGCGAAAAAGGAGAGAAAAAAGAAAAGAACATAAAAAATAGGAAACGACAAGAAGACGTAGTAAGGAATGGAAAAGAAAAATAGCACCATACTATCAGACCCTGTGAACTGTCTAAAGACGGCATTGGGCTCAAAGAGGGTATCAAGAGTACATCAATAGCGCACTAGGGGGAGAACGCAACAAGATGAAGAAGTCAGGGCGGCCTGACGCTACCTTGTGACGGCCATTGAAAGGCAAACAAGCTTCAATACGACGATGGCCAGACCCACACCTTAGTCACTTGGTCATGACGCCCCCCTTTTCCCAACTCCCCACCCCCCACCCCCCCTTCGCTCCTCCTCTCTCCCCCTTCCCCCCCTTCCCCCATCACTCCTCGCCCCCTCCCCCCGGCCGCTTAGGGATGCCGACGGTGAATGGCGCTACCACGGCCTTTGCTTGTCGCTCTGCAGCTGTGCGTCTCTCCGCGTCATGCCATTTCCGCATGAACAAATCGACCCCCTCCTCCACGCGCCGAAGCCATCAGCCGGCCTCCTGAGCAGCCTATGGCCACTCTTCAAACTCCATTTCAAAGGCCGACAGATCCTTCGGGTGCACCAACCAGTTTTTGTCTTACCCCCCTGAGTATCCCTTACCCCCAACAAGCTCTCCAGACATCGCCCTCTGTGGTAGACGCTTCTCCCCCGTATGTGCTACGAATCCCGTAAGCAATATCCACCGTGTGCGCACTATCGCCTCCATGCTCTCGGAAGCTGTCTTGGCAAGAGCGTCGGCGTACGATGGGATGTGGTCGTCTCTCTTCAGTTTCACCCATCCGAGGCATTGGAAGAGCATGGAGTGGTGAACCCGTCACAGACTGTCATGGTCAGGCTTGGTCGAGTTCCACGTGATTAAACCGTAAAATGGTGTCTCGATCACCTCGGCTTTCAGCAACATCACCTTCAACCGGAATCGCACACCCGGGCGATAATATATTCACATCTTGCACCGCCGCGGTAGCTCCATGCTGAGGTATCTGTTCACGCTGACCGCCCCGTCCAAATTCACAATCTCGATCGTTTGTTTGTATATCTAGCTGGCTGTATTGATGGCGAACGACACCTTCCCGCTATCTTTTGTCCGCAGAACATGAACTCCGTATTGGCCTCGGAGACCATAAGCTCGAACACCGAGCACGCGGTCACGATGACTGTCATCATCCTCTTCAACCCCTCCGATGATCGCGATACGATGCCCGCATCGTCAGCGTACACCATACCCCAGAACCTCTCTACCTCCTCCCCCTCCCTCCCCCCCCCGCCCGTCGACATTGTCTGTGCGTGGTGTGCCCTTCTTCTCCTCTTTCTCCTTCTTTGGTTGGAGCTGCACTATGTTGTCCGTGATGGCTTCATCAGAGAGAAAGTGTTTCTCGGCCACACGCAGTACCGCCGTGAAAAACGTGCAAAACAGAAATGGAGCGAGCACGCACCCTTGCCTGAGTCCTTGCCCGAAGTCGAACCAATCCGACCAATCTCCATCATCCAACCGCACGAATGCTAGCATGCTGTCGATGAATTAGGGCATAGTGCGAGGATCACAAATTAGAAAAAAAAGAAGAAAAAGAGTAGTACGACGGGCGGCGATTATATACCCTTGTTGACTGCTAACTGTGACGGTTGCAGCTGCGACGGCACTTGCTTGTGTTCTATCGTCTGCTCTTCCTGTCGCGTATGTTGCCGCAAGACTGACGCTCAACTCAACAGAGTTGTTTTCATTTGGGCCGTCAGCAGTAGGCCGCACCTTTGCAGTGACACAAAATACCTGATAAACTGTCAGAAGTCGGCTGGAAGTTTTGTTTCAGTTGAAAGTATTACAACCGTAATCTCCTTTTAATTTACTGCAGTACCATGTCCACACTGTGGGAGCCCCCATGACGCTGCCGACCCATCCCATGGTAACGGCGCAGCAGAAACTTCTTGAGGTCTTAACATGGGAAGTTCAATATCTCACACGATAACTGACTTGGAAGGCACTCGTTCGCGCAACCCGGCCAACCAAGCGTGTATTCCCTTGTTGTCCTAAACTAACCTATATTAGTAGTGAAGAAAATTATTTGTATGTCTGTCTGTCTGTCTGTCCGTCTGCCTGTCTGTATGTATGTATGTATACATGTGTGTATGTATGTATGTATGTATGTATGTATGTATGTATGTATGTATGTATGTATGTATGTATGTATGTATGTATGTATGTATGTATGTATGTATGTATGTATGTATGTATGTATGTATGTATGTATGTATGTATGTATGTATGTATGTATGTATGTATGTATGTATGTATGTATGTATGTATGTATGTATGTATGTATGTATGTATGTATGTATGTATGTATGTATGTATGTATGTATGTATGTATGTATGTATGTATGTATGTATGTATGTATGTATGTATGTATGTATGTATGTATGTATGTATGTATGTATGTATGTATTATGTATGTATGTGTATTATCGTGCTTCTCAAAGGTACGAAACCACGATCGCTACACCGAGGAACGCCGGGCACCTGTCTATGCCCTCCCTGCGGGTCAACGATGACGTCCTGGTGATCCCCGGCCATACTCGGTGTACTATGCAAATACAGCAGCAGTACTGAGTACAGCTCTATATTGCAGTATCGTTCTGCTGTGAACGCTAATATAATGTTGTCAATTTGTTTTTTCGACCGTTGATAGCCCCTAGAACCTAAAATAAACCCGGCAGTTGAGTGACGAGAAATGCAGATCCAGGGACACCCGTGAACAGCGGCAGTGGTAGTACTCAATTAATGGCCAGTGGGATAATGCAGCCTTATACCCTCACTATTAATACAGGTATCCATCTCCGAACTGCGCTCGGCACATATGACGGGTGGCACATACTTTCTCGGGCTTGCCTTCGAAAAGGCACGTACTCCACCTGCCCGCGCGTGACTTATTTTAACGAAGAAGGCTGCTGCAGTTGCGAAGAAAATGGGAACGTGCTTCGAAAAAGGGAGCTCATCTTGGCTGGCAGGGTTTCTGAACGAATGGCAGGGCTCCTTCGCCCAAACTAGTGGGAATTCCATATTTTTTTTGCAACGACGTGCTTCGCTTTGTACTTAGTCTTGTTGGCCATTAAATATATAAGTAGTGACTCGAAATCAGTTGTGGCTGAGATATTACTTGAAATGATAGAGCTCATCAAGTGCGAAGCACCCTAACCAAAATGGACAACCTCTATATATACCGTAATAGCAAACGTCAATGGGGTGGTGTTGTGTTGTCAGCGAGGCGGGTTTTACCTGCATGTGTGGCACCAATCGAGGTCGGCACGCACGACATTATCTCCAAATGCGACAAGCAGCAAAAATGTCAAATGGCCACGTGCGCCTTTCACTCCAAAAACTAAACCTCGCATAACACAGTGCCCCACGAGAGGTTTACCTTATAAGATACTTTCAACAGCTGCAAGACTGAAATTGGGGTGCAGCCGCAGGCCACGTAATCATCTCAGTGCTGAAGGAATTTAGTGATGGGCTCGTTAAAAGGCAGATACCAAGTTCTTGACAGGGCGAGTACGGTCTTAAGGTCACCTATAAGGGGATTGGAAGGGCCAGTTGAAGGAGTTCATAGAAAGGCTTGTAGGTAGTAGAACCTAGAGAGCCGCAACGAAAGGCATGGCGTCGGCCAATCATATCCTTTAACGTTGTGCTTGTCGAAAGAGATGGAAAGCAAATCAACCGACGGAAAAAGCAGGTTCGTTCAACAGGTTTGTGGTCACTTACTTGTGAAGTCGCGACGATGCGATCAACCCTCTCAGAGTGCCACTCGTATGCGCCCGACCATTCACGCCAAAACTCGGCAGCTGTTGTTTTTGGTGGATCAAGGCCGACACGGTTGCACCGGTCGTTTAGGCCGGTTTTCTAGCCAGGCCGCAGGTCGAGGTGTCAGCAACGGCAACAAAAAGATCAGACTTAGCTAGAAAGTGCTCCCTCCAGGATGATAACTATCTAACCGGGTGGCGGCATAGAAGCAGGGCGTGGTACCGATAACGCGAATTGTACGGAGCGTACTCATCTTAGCGTTGCGTCAAGCCAGGGCCAAAGTTGGCTCTTATGGGTTCAGTCTAGAGTCGGACGACCACACAATAACAGGAAGACGTCACCACAGCCTCTTACCGCTCGATTCTCAGGACGAGATCGTAATGTCGTGGGGTTTGAAGCAGAGGGCACCAAGCAGGGGGCACCCGAACGGTCTTCTGATGACAGTGTTGAGAAATTGGTAAGGTACTAGTCCGTTTGACCACTTGCAAAAAAAGTACCAATAGCCTACTCAAACTAAGGCTTATAACACTCTCCTCCCCTGAAACGGCGGCATAGCAGGTCTCCGGATATACGGGCGGACCTGTCAATATCCAGGCGTTTGTATTTCCTGGGGATACCGGGGAGAGTATTTTTGAAGTTCAACAAGAAAGGGGAAATTAAGAAGAAGTTCGTTTTTGTGGATGGTGGGATTTGAACCCACGACCCAAAAAACCCATGGTCTGTCGACGACGCCATTTGTAAAGGAATTAGTGGGGTATTACTCGTAGTCCGTTTGACCACTTTCAAATGGTAAACCAATAGCTTACCCAAACTAATCCTTCCATCAACAGCGACGTCGAATTCGCGCTTAAGAGGGGGGGGCGGGGGGGGGCTCTGCCACCGATTTCAGGTACTTCGGTGTCCTTTCGTCAGCTGGAAGAGCACATTTTGACGAGCGGTAACATCGAGGCACATGCGCATTGTTTTTTTGAGCAGGTTGCAAACAATGTATAGGCTAGTTCACGTCATAACCCCCTAATGTATTTCCCGGCGAATAATGTACACGCTGTTTTCTCGCTTCAGCCCACGACATTTTGCACGTCTATAATCTAATGTACCCTTGCGAAGATCTCCCCCGATGCTTTCTGCTTAAATAATATTGCTGATCACAGGCAGGTCAGATGTTGGATTTGTTTAACGAACGTTTTTACAGACGTACAACCCGATCGTGCAAAATGCGGCGAAACGTTTTTTTCGACCCAGTGAGAAAAAGCCTGAATAGTATTGAAATAAGTCAAGGCCTGCCATTGGTCGATATAAGTGTGGCTCCTAGTGACAGCCCAACGCCGGTAAATTCGTTGCCCGTGTCACCCTCTTTCACTGGTCATGGAAGTCACTATAATACCAAATATTCACTTTTTGACTAGACTACACACCGTGAACCAGTATTCGGGGGGAAGATATATATTTTTTTAATACTTGAACCAGCCTGTACGTGTACCAGTATTTTGATGGTACTACGGTTACACATACTGTTCTGTGCAGATATTCAGGTTTGATGGTATATGCGGAAGTATTATTATTGACCGAGGACCAACGCCCGAATGGGTAGGGTGGACCGTAACTGGACCAAGTCCGGCGGAAGGCCATCTCCCATGGCCAGGGGTTTTGTTAGTGGGTGAGCTTGCGAAAGTCCCACACTACCCGGAAAGATGACATTCCGGGTGGCTATCTCCACCGAAACTGACCCTCAGGGGACAGGCCGGGTCGACATACACACGCATCCGTATACAACGGCAGCTTGCGCTGCCGGGGTTGTAACGAAGACCACTGATAGGGACAGCTTACGTTATACCTACAGTGGGACCCGAAGGGTGCGCCAGCTAGCGTTGGGCTGCGAAAGCAACTGAGTTAAATCGACACACGACGCGTATGAAAATACGTGGAAGTGTGGTGAGCTGAAGCTTTATTTTTCCCTATCCGCGGGGGGATGAAAAAAAAATAAAAAACTTATTGACATGTGCTTCGAGGCTTCGTGGGGTGGAAGGTTGCCTCACGGAGGCAGTCGATGATGGTAACGATACGACCCGGAATTTGATGGAATGATACTGCCCGGATATATGGCCAAGGGGAGTCCGTGATATATTCGCAAGGCTCACTCGTGTGTGAACGAAACTGCTTGTCATGCTGGTACCGCTTACCTATGGTTTATGTGTGGGCCTTCGACGATCAGGTACTGGCCACTGTGGGTGTTTTGTGATACCTGAGCATTTTTTACTCTCCACACCTGATAAAACATCGGGGTAAGCCGCGCAACCATACGGCTTGCGTCATCTACAGCATTTCTAGACAATACGTTACCGTTTCTGTCCGGACCCGCAGCTGTTGAAGGGATGTTACCACGCTAGAGAGGGATGACTTTCTTCGGCAGCGTAATTTAGAGCAGGAAAAGCAAGTTTGCGCCGCAAAAACGGCGAGGTATGCGGCGGAGGAGGTAAGCGCGTTTGTTTGCAGCGTGGATGCTAGCTGAGAGATCACTGGAGTTATCAGCCGAGGCATCGACTGTGCGAGACGCCTAATATACTTCAGCGGAGTTTTTCGCGGCGGGTTTGGGAGAATATTACTTGGCAGCCGACAGCGCACTGAGGGTGTCCACGCACAGGCAGCGACTAAGCCAGACGTAACATCGGTAGAGGAGGTGGAAGCGATCAATAACCCTGCAGTGAAACAGCAGCAGCAGCCGCTGCAGCAAGAAGTACAGCAGCAGCAGTTTGAGCCGGTAGCGGTGGGGGCTGTGGCCACTAGAAATGGACCGGGAGAGGTGCGAGCTGTGGGACCAGCAGTGGTACGGAGCCGACACGGAGGTCGGCGTTGCAGCAAAAAAGTGGCCAGTGTGGTGCATCAACGCATCCGTTTGGCCCTGGTACACCACCATTTAGCATGCCACCGCTTCGATCGGAAAACGGACCGGGTACGGTGTGGGAGGGGTATGAGCAGGACCAATGGGAGGAGGAGTGGTCTTTTGCACTACTTGATTTTTGCGTGGATTTTCATGAAAGCTTGCTGGAAGCTTCCACCGCTTCCATTGAAGCTTCCGGTAAAACTACCGTGAAAGCTTCCATGTAAGATATGGAAGCTTCCATGGAAACAATATCCCGGAGGCTTCCACGGAATATTTCGCGAAAGCTTCCATGGAAGTAACTTCCACGAAAGCTTCCACGGAAATTCCACGGAAGTAGGAAGTTGTCGCGGACGTTACTTCCACAGAAGCTTCCACGGAAGCTTTTCCGAAAGCTTCCACGTCCACGAAATCTTCCACGGAAGCTTCCACAAAAACGTCCACGGACAAGTGCTTACATGGAAGCATCCACGAATTCGAAAGCTTCCACGAGAGCACTTCCACGGATTTTTCGGTTTTAGTTCTGTGGAAGCAACCGGCAGCTTCCACGGAAAGGCGGAAGCTCAGCGGCTTCCACCAAAGCTTCCTCGACAGATTTTCGTAAAAGCTTTCGAAGTAGCTTCCATTAGTTGTTCGAAGCTACATCCGCGGAATTTTACGTTTTACTTCCGTTGAAGCTCGCGCAGCTTCCACGAAGTTTCAGCGGCTTCCACGGCAGCTCCCACGGATATATTTGTATTGTACATCACTATGCCTCCAGTAGAGCTTACCACTTTTCGATAGCATGGTTGACGCACACTTTGTACGAGACGAAGGGGGTTTCACTGTACATAGGTTGTTGCGTTGAATTGGATTAGGTTAGGGCATTTTTAATTTTAAGAGTATGTTATCAACCACATGCCGGAAGCTTTCACGGAAGCTTTCGTGGCAGTAATTTGCTTTCACGGTAAGCTATTGCAGAAGCTTCCATCGGATTTTGTTTTGAAATATGCCGTGGAAAAACAAAAAACATTTATTGTTTCCAGTTTATTACCTTTCCCACGGAAGCTTCCGTAAACGCTTCTATGTCGAAGCAAATTTTCTTCCACGACAGCTTCCGTGAAGCGTCCGTGAAAGCGTTTGTGAAAGCTTCCGTGAAAGCTTCCGTGAAAGGAAATTTACTTGCACGGAAGCTTCCGTGGGAGCGTTCATGAAAGCTTCCGTGGAAGCAAATTTTCTTCCACGAAAACTTCCGTAAAAGCGTCCGTGAAAGCTTCCGAGTAGAAGAAAATATACTTCCGCGGAAGGTTCCGTGAAAGCATCCGTGAAAGCTTCGGTGAAACCTTCAGTGAAGGCCACGGAAAACCAATTTACTTCCACGAAAGCTTCCGTGGATGTTTTTGTGGAAGTACTTCCGTGGGAGCTTCGACGAAAAACGTCCGTGGAAGTTATTTCAACGGAAGCTTCCACAGCTTCCGTGAAAGCTTCCATGGAAGCGATGGAAGCCTCCGTGGAAGCCGTGGAAGCTTCCATTGAAGCGACGGAAGCTTCCACGGGAGCTTTCACGAACTTCCACAGAAAAGGCATATAGTAGTGCAGGTAGTCCAGGAGGAGAGGGGTGGCAGTGGTGACAGCAGCAGCGACAGCAGCAGCGACAGCAGCAGCGACAGCAGCAGTACCGGCAACAACACCAAAAAGCTGAATGGGGAATGGGATGGAACATCATCGTTCCAGTTTGATCCTGGCAAGACTCCACCGGCATTCCCCAGGCATGTTATCTACCGAGTGTAGCACCGCTTGAATATGGAATATGTTGGGGGTGATGGTGGACTTTACCTTGTTTTGCTTTTGTGCTTCCCTTTGCCACATGGTAATATTTTGAAATTGTTTTTCGTCAGGTTGTGTTTTCTGCGTACAAAATCATGAGGTGGGTATGTGATCATGCTATTCGCCGAAGACATGTTAGGTACCTGGCACAAAAGTGCAGAAAAATACTGTCGTATAGTCTATGGCCATCTGGTCTTTGCTGTGAGCAATGTCATGATGGGGGGATGTGATATCATGCGTTTCTACTAGCAGGACATATAACCTATTAGACCTAGTGATTTTTGTAAAAAGAAAAGGTGAGAAAATGATATGGTCAGGGGGTAGCGTTGCTCAGGTTTTTTGTCGACGTTTAGCCTCATCAACGACGTTAACGGCTAAAACAACACCTGAGCAACATGCTGAGGGCTTCAAAAATAGATCCCATCCCTGAGCAGCAAACGGCAATCGGTTATGGTAAGAGAAAGGAGCAGACACGGTATTAGGTTACCTGCACCATTACAACAATAAACGCTGACTCGCCGCCAATCAATGGGTAGCATGGCAGGGCCCTCCATCTCCTCGAAAAACGAGTGATTTCGTGACGCTGTGGGGACGAATCAATAGCAATGTTCCACGATCAATCACAGCAGGCAGATGTTGTTTAGGACTCGTACGAACAAATGAGAAACAGGTATGATGACAAGCACCCCCTCAATCTGGGTCAAAGCGAGTAACGTTGCCGGGGTGGACGCCCACTCGCTGCCAAAGCGTAGAGTATCAGAGCCTGTCAGCTCCTCCAACCAGTCGTAACACGGTGATACTGCTGTTGAACCCGAAGCAGAATATAGGGTTTAATCTAGGCAGGCTACACGATGAGAGGCGGGAGAGTGGATGTGTTACGGTTACATTGTTACGGTTGATAGGAGTTGCACATTTGGGAATGCGTTAGTCTCAATAGGTACTAGCAGTACTGGTTCCTCGCCTCCCTCTGCTGTGTACTCCTTTGCTTGCCCTGAGTTAGCAATAATCCACAAAGCGAATACCGTATCCACGACCGGAGACCTTCTACTCCTTCTCACAAGCCACCTTCAAGGCTTACCCTACCGCTGTTCAGGCTCAACCACCGAACTCGGTACCGATCGGGAGGCTGCTATCATCAGGTAGGTAGCAGTGCTTTGTAGGCTGGGTCCCTGGCACCTTCCTCTCTGTACAATGCACACAAAACTTAGGGTCCTGCCGCATGAATGGCTAGAGACCACTCAGACCCACATAGACATCGGATCCGCCTCTATCCCTAGCCTCCCCTTCCGTAATATGGTGTCCTCCGTGCTGTACATGAGCCGCAGTTGCGCTTTTCATGCTGTAGCCGCGTGGCTTGTAAGCTCTTTCGCGCCTTTCTGTTTTTTTCGCCCGCTGGCACGTGTTGGCGCTTCTGTTTTTTTTTCCTTTTCCTGTCTAGGGCTTTTCAACGGCCTGCGGTCTGTCCCAATCCGTGCGCTTCAGCGTCCATTACCTGGGCCTGCCCTTCACTCAGCCACCGTTCGCCTAGCGCACACATGTCCCTCATACCCTGGCCTAGAGTACTTGTAGTTCCTGTGTTCTTCGTTTTGGCGCGCATTTTGCACCGTTTATGTTGGACATACACATGCGTCCATTTGCTTTTTTATACGCACTTGTAGGGGAAGGCAGAGCGCTTGGGTGTGTTCGATTTTTTTCTTTCCTCTGCCCGTTGCCGCCACCACAATAGCTGTTCCTGTACCCGCGTGGATAGCTGGTTGCCACTGGACAGTTGAACATACCGGGTTGATCGGATTGAGTGATCATTGATGGGTCGTGTCTCTCGCACTTGCGGCTCCACAGCAGCAGACTCACCCGTGCGGCAGCCAGAAACGATGATGAGAGAGTGTGAAAAGTGCGTAAGACCGAAGACCCCGAGTCGAGCTGCGTGCTGGTGTTTGAACCTCGTGCATGTTTGGGATCATCCTCGTGACCTCTCCCCCCTGGACTAGTCTCACATTTGGCAGTGACCTGTCGACCACCGTGGTGTCAGAGCGCTATTTTGGTGTGGGTTGGGCCTCTCTAGTAAAACCTCTCCTTCCCACCCTACCTACTAGTGACGCGGCGCTTGACGCTCGATCATTCATAAAAAAAATGAAAAATAAATTAAAAAAAATAATGAAAACGTCTGGACTCCCCCGCGCTTGTGGGTTGTGTTATCGTGCTGTGTTTTTTAGTTATTTGCTTGGGTGGGTATACTGTAGCTTGGGACTTTCATCCCAAAAATAAAAATGCACCGAACTGTTACTCGCTTGGTATAAGCCTGGTATACCACTCCTCTCTCTCCGTGCTGTCTCATCAGCCCACCTACCGTTTGCCTCAGCCCATCTTTCTCATCGTTTTGTATAGCGCACAAAAAACAAGCACCCCACTGTTTCTGGATTAGTTTGTCACCTTGTCTGCATTCACATGTACGCCTTGCGACGCGCGGTGTTCCTGTGCGCGAGCGCTCCCCACACCGCTACATACGTGGTGCCCTTTGTACTGTTTCACCAGTGTTTCGTGCCGTCTTTTCAATTTTTGTCATTCGTCTCTTCAAATATTGTCCTCTGTCTCCTTCAATTTATATTTTTTTTCAACACCTATTTTCCTCCGTGCGATTTTTGCCGCCTCGCAACTGCCGTTCCCGTTTCATTTTGTTTTCGTCGCGCTCGCTCACATCATTGTTCATGACGTTGCATTGAATTCACTTCGTCGTATTGCATCTCTCATACGATTCCCTCTTCGTCTGTCTCGCACTAGCAGCGATGTCTTCTCAAAACAATCAGGTATTGTCGAGGGGTGCAGCCGGTTCCGCTGATGGGGACCACGCGTCGCCCGTGCGCCACCAGGGCGGTGGGGGCAGGCGGGCGTTGTCGCCTGGCTCCCCGGTCGGCGAGAGCGGATCGCGACCCGATTGGCGGGACAACGACCAGCACCGGGACCGCAGCGCCTCGAGCCGCAGCCGGAGCCGGAGCCCCATCGTGCAGGCCGAGGTTTCCGTTCTCGACGAGAACGATCGCCACAGGGCGGCTGAACAGCAGGGCGGTCGGCGGGACGGTAGCCGCCGTGGGTGGGGCCGTTCGCGGAGCCGGAGGGCTCGTGCTCGTGCTCGAGACGAGCTGGCCACTGGCGGCAGCACCGAAGACGAGGGTGGAGCCCCTCGCGGCGCTACCCTACAATCGAGTGGTTCCAAGAGTTCTGGTCGCCCCAAGAGTTCTCCTAGCAGCAAGCGTGCTAGCAGCCACAAGGGCTCCCGTAGCGGGCGCTCCCGTAGCAGCAAGCATAAACGCTCTCGCCCTCGCAGCCCTTCGCCTTCGCCTAGCGACAGTAGCAGCAGCAGCGGTAGCAGCAGTCGCGACAGTGACAGTTATGATGATGTTGACCCACCCCGCCCGGCCCCCCGTGCCCGCTCTTTTTCCCCTGACAACGAGCACCGCCCGCGCAAGAAGTCTCGACGCCGTAGCCACACCACGGCTCCGAGCGGCTATGGGGGCGTGAGTTCGTCGTATAAAGAAAGGTCGGCAGGCGGAGGTCCACGCGCTCTGAGGTGGGCCGACTCTGGTCGGGGTAAGCATAGTCTTGATTCCTCTCAAGCCGCCTAGCTCATTGATCGCAAGCCTAAGAGAATTGCAGGGGACAAGCCTTGCCCGGTATACATCGGCCCCTCCGCCGGCCCCCTTACAATAGCCAACTCCGCGGTCCTGCTACAGGACAAAATCTTGAGTGTGCTGCGCACAGTGGTTCGGGTAAGCTGCGGCTGAAGCCGGACGTATACGTCGATGGGCGTTACGTTACGTTTGCCGATGACTTTATCCCCCGCCGCGTCGAACTCATATCCGACTTAGTGCAAGAATACCTGTCAGTAAGCCAACAGGTAGCGAATGCGGACGACGTGCAAGTATACCTCATCACCGGAGAGGTTGTCTCAAAACCCCACCACGAGGTCACAGCCACCGACTGGCTGCGTCTGTATGTAAGAGAACACGCGTTGACTGGAGGTGCAGCAGAGCTAGCTCGTTCGGCATCTTCGGCGTTGGCGTTGACCCCGGGGGAAGGGTGCTCTGCAGCGGCTGCCCGTGTACTGTCTATATTCCGCGCGACACGTGCCGATCCCGAGCGACCGTACCTGACCGAACAGGCCTTGTTTTGGCGTTTCGCGACCCCGGTAGACCTACGTCAGCTTTACGACAGGGTTGTCGAGGTTTTGCTGCCTAACCCGTTCGACCGTAACGGAGTGTCCGCGATCCTGCATGAGACAGCGTACGAAACAATCTCCTCCCTCAGCCCTTTGCGCATGGGGTGGCATGCCCCGTTGGGAGAAGCGATGGCACGACGCGGCGTGGTAGCAGAGAAGTTGTTTCGTAAGTTCGTTGGCGTCCTATCGTCGCATAATGCGTCGTACATAACGCCACCGGCACCGCGTAAGCAGGGAAACGTAGCCGGCCCCGACCGCCTTTCTCTATGGAAGAAGCACGGTCACTGTTTGTCAACCAAGAGACCGGCGCGCCCTCGGCGTTGCCGCCGCCCCTGCTGACTCGCCCTTTCCCTGCTCTAGCGCCTCCCCCTGCGTCGGCACCGCCTGTCGCACCACAGGTTGCGGCGTATCAGAACCAGACCGCCACGGTTCCTGGGGGGCATGGATTACCGTTCGAAGCCCGCTCGTCCACGCACCGCCCGGCTCCTTCCGCACCAGCCGCGGTCGCCGCGCCAGCCCCCGCTCCGACCACGTCCACACCATCGACACCGACCGAAGCACGACCGCCGCCGTCCGCGCCTTGAAGCGAGATCCTGGATTACATGCGATCGCACCGTGTGTGCTACCGCCATGCCTTCGCGGGCAACTGCCGACGCTCCCCGTGCAGGTGGAACCACGCGCTAGTGCCACCGGCCCTGTACAACGGGATCAAGTCCCGGCAGGAGGCAGGGCGAGGCAGGAACCGCGTAGCTTCGCTCACGCCGGGCCAGTACCGCTTGATGTGCGATTTCGGGATCGTGTCGGAGGGGAGCGACGACGAAGGGGCCGACGACGGTGCAGCCCCAGCGGCGTTCAACTGCTCTGCCTGAAGGTGCGCCCCAGGCGACGCGGACGCAAGCCTGGGGAACCCGGTGGCAGCGGTGGACCCCTCACCCGGTGAGGAGCAGGATAGCGGGGACCAGTTGTGGGTAGCGAGGCAGATTTGGCATCGGCATCGTCGCCGCAGACCGCGTAAGGTTGAGATTCTGTTAGACACTAGTGCAGGAGGTGGTAGCTACATATCTCTTTCCTTGTGGCGTGGACTCAAGCGACTCACTCGACGACGTCTCGACGAGCGTAGAGCGGGAGCCCTTGAAGCTGCCAACCCTCGCGACAGTGATACCCCTCCGATGCGTATTCTAGGATCCGTAACACTGCCAGTGTTGTTTGACGGCGATGCGTGTGCGAGAGACGTAGAGGTACGAGTGGTAGACGGGTTGCCATACGGTTTCATTGTGGGAGCAGATTTCTTTAGGAGGAATGCTAGCGTGCTCGATTTTAGCTCCAATCGAGGCTTTAGACCCGTGCCAGCCGCGCCCTGGGTTCCCTTTCTGTCGATTGCACCGTACGCCCCCCATGCTGCCAGCCCACTCCGCAACACTCGGGGCCAGTTTAGTCTACTTACGGCTGCCCCCGAGACCGCCCACGAAGTGCCCGCCGTCCCCACAGATGCTCCCAGCTACAAGAACGTGGTGTGGGAGGACGACACCTCTTTCGAGTGGGACGTGCGACAAGTGCCGGAGACTACCGTCGTTGAAGGTTTCACCACTCGCGCGGTGGAAGCGGCGGCTGTGGGGCCGCAGCCGCAGGACAGGCAGCTCGTGATGGTCTTGCCGACCGAGCAGTTTGATTTAGAGCAGGGGGCGGTAGTGGGAGTAGATCGTGCGGTGATGTGGTGGGTTCCGGGATCGCCTGTTTACTGCAAGTTGGTCAACCGCAGTAATGAGAGGGTGACTGTCGAGGGTAGCCGAGTAATAGCTCGCATGGTAGCACTCAACGTTCGCGATAAGCCGGCTTTCGATTCGCTGTTTGATGCCTCGCCTTCCGCTGGCGACTCACCCCTTCCTCCCCGTGAACCGAGCACCCCGAGTCCGGCCCCAGCCGATCAGGACCCTATCCCGCGTGTTCGCGTCGAGGACGCTAACCTGGGGACGCTAGGGTCGCTCAATAAGCAGCAGCTCGTCAACGTTCTCGCAGCGTTTATCAAGGATGGCCTGTTTCCGATCGACCCGAAGCGAGTGTCTGCTTGTACAACGGTGAGCTTGACCTACCTCTTATCAACGAGTTTTGCACACCTTTTGCAGCCAAGCAACGACGTTTCTCTCCGGAAGAACGACGCATGATCAGGGCAGAGATTCAGCAGTTGGTAGATCAAGGCGTGATCCGCCAATCCATGTCTCCGTGGGCTGCCCAGTGCTTGTGCGTAAAGAAGAAGGATGGTACATGGCGGCTGTGCATCGACTGGCGTGAGCTTAACAAACTCTTGCTCTCGGATAGCGGGGGTTTGGGTGACATGCAGACGATATTCGACGGTTTGAAGGGCAAGAAGTATTTCACTCAGCTAGACCTCGCCTCCGGTTTTCACCAGATAGAAATTGCCGAGAAAGACCGTCACAAGACAGCCTTTCGAGATGCGGATGGTATGCTCTGGGAATTCACTCGCGCGGGTTTCGGACTGACAGTGCTTCCGGCAGCCTTCACTCGTAGAGTAAAGTCTGCTCTGGGGTATCTCTCAGGCGTGTTTAGCTGGCTTGACGACATTCTGATCGCTAGCGACACATGGGACGAACACCTCGCTACTCTGACTCTCGTTCTGAACCGCCTTCTAGCGGCGGGGCTATCTGTGAACTTCGCCAAATGCATTTTTGGCGCAGCGTCACAATAGTTCCTCGGCATGATCATTGACAGTACAGGCCTGCACCCTGCTCCGTCTAAGCTAGATGCAATCGCACGCATGCCTCGACCGCACACCGTAGAAGAGCTGCGCACGTGCTTGGGTCTAACCGGCTACTTGCGTCAGTTTGTACCCAACTACAGTCTGACCGCCGCTCCGCTCACCAACATCCTGCGCAACAAAGCCTTAGCTTCGAAACGTGCACGCAAGCTTACTATTCCCTGGTCCACAGCTGAGGAAGACGCCTTCCAGTCTTTGCGAGAAACGTTGGCCTCCCCGAAGGTTCTTGCTTTCCCCGACCTTGAGCGCCCGTTTGAACTACATACGGATGCTAGCACAATGGGTGTAGGAGCTTCGCTAATGCAGACAATCGACGGTGTCACCAGAGCGGTAGCGTTTGCCAGCCACCGGTTTTCACAAACCGATGCTAGACGGGGTCCCACGGAACGGGAGTGCATGGGAGTCTTGTGGGCGGTAGACCATTTTCGGCCGTACCTCGCGTGTCGACGGTTGAAACTTGTGACAGACTGTTCTGCCCTCACATGGTTGTTCCGAAGCCGTGAACTCTGTCCTAAGCTACACAGGTGATGGAGTACGACATGGAGCTGGAATGGAAGGCTGGGGTAGAGCACGTAGTACCCGATGCATTGTCCAGGTTGCCTGTTGCTAGCCCGGTAGAGGTCGATGTCGACGATTCGTTTCCGGATGATTTGTCGTCCGCTGCTGCAGGCGCCTCGGTAGAGACCCTTGGACCGGAGTTGGATGGTGTCAGGCTGGCTGAGTTGGACCCTGTGCAGGAAGGCCACGCAGGGGATGCAGATTCCCAAACCTCTCTCCCCACCTCTCACCCCACCCCGGAGGTGGTTGACTCCCTCTTGTCCTCCTTTCGAGCGTTGTCTTTCGCCGCGTGTGCTGCTCTTGACTCTGGGACGGATGCCCCTCGCCGTAGCGGCCGGAACCGTACCCCTTCGGTGCGATTACGACCGATCGGTGACCCACAGCTGCCCCCGACAAGCGTGCTGGAGGCCATGCCGGGCAGACAGAACGTCGGTCTCACCACGGTGGAAGCCCTCACTACGGCACGGCCGCCATCGACGCTACCGCCGTCCCTCGTTCGACCTGGCCACGACGACATAGGTGAGGTGCTGGCCGCACGGGGGGAGGTTCCGACGTTATCGTCGAGCCAGGCGACCGGTGGAGCATCGGCCATCGATCTGACGGCACGGGTGCTTACAAGGCCGTCCGAGCTAGCTCGTCGGCAACGAGACGACACCCATCTGGGTCAGGTTCGCAAGGTTCTAAGCAATGGAGTTGACTCTAGCCAGGGGGGAAGCGGGTGTGACAGGTATAGCCTAGGCACGGATGATATGGTTCGGTATGACGACGGGAAGGAGAGAAAACTGCCTGCTATTCCAGTTGCCATGGTAGCCGACATCATTGCGCTGGTGCACACACTACACGGTCATGCAGGGGTAGGAGCAGCGCTGTCACTTCTACGCGATCATTTCCACTGGCCCACAATGATGAAAGACACTTGACACTATGTGTTGTCATGTGCCTGTCGTAGACGTAAGAGACCGCTCAGCAGACGAGTAGCCATGATGCCAGGTAGACCGCTTGAGCCGTGGGACGAGTTGCAAATGGACATCCTCAAGATTGACACACCAGCACAAACTGCCAACAATTATATCTTGCTCGTGGTAGACCGCGCCTCAAAGTTCCCCTTCGGGTTCTCGCTAGAAACCAAGCAAGCTGTAGGCGTAGCCCGAGTGTTGGTGGAGCTGTGTCTAACTTACGGAGTTCCAAAGGCGGTGCGCTGTGATGGAGGCTCAGAATTTGGTGTGGAGGTGGTTAAGCACTTGTGCAGATGGTTGCGCGCAAACATCGTGCTTGGTGCTGCTGACCACCCTTGAGGCCAAGGGTCGGTTGAGAGACTGGGGGGATGGCTGCAGAAGTTGTTAGCCGAGCTGTGTAGGTCCTGGCCTGACCGATGGGACGAGTATGTTTCGCCTGCTATGTGGATCAAACGCACCTTGCCAGACACCTCGCTCCCATCCACCATGACTCCCTTCGAACTCCTGTTCGGCCGCAAGCCTCGCACGTCACTGGATTTGTTAGTTCCTCTGACGGACGAGATGGATCAAGAGCGGGGACTCGACAACTTCGTGGAGAGGCGCAAGCAGAATCTCCGTGAAGTACGACTCGCCCTTGAGAAACGGCACGAGCTTCGAGTGGCGGCACGCGCGAAGGCGAACGCCTCCATCGAGAGGTCGTCGGCTGGAGTTGGCGTCGTGAAGGACAGTCTGGTGCTAGTGCGCGAATCCGAGAGCAGTCGACATCGTGACTACAGGGGAAGGAAGTTGCAACACGATCTATACACAGGACCGTGGAAAGTGACGGGGGTGATTCAGCCCGGTCTCAGCGTAGAAGTCATGATGCATGGTAGAAAGAAGCGCAGCCGAAGGGTATCTACGGCCGATGTGAAACCTTTCCACCTTCGAGCACTTTCTTTCCGACACTCGCTAGCTGAAGAGTTCGCCCAGTATGCGTGGGGCCCCGACTTCAAATTGCCTGCAGGAGCTAAAGAGAGTTTAGGTCTAGTCACCATCGCCGACTGTCGCACAGTTCAACCGGCTTCCAGCATGAGGACTATTTGGGAGTACAAAGGGAAGTCAGGAAATGGTGTAGTATCGGACTGGCTGTCGGAAGAGACCATGCGACGTAGCTTCACGCCCCTTCAGTTGGATTGTTTGGTTGCTCTCTGGTACTTGTATTTTCCCCAGCTAGCAAACGCTTCTGTACCCAACTCAGTACAGTCCCGTGCTCCGTTGTCCCGCGCCCAAGCCTTGCATGCTTTTCCTATAGGTTTTACCTTTCAGAAGGAGCTAGCCGGAGGCATCCAACTTCAAGGCCAGGTGTACGATTACCTTGCCCCCTACTGGCGTGTGCGCTACACTGACGGGAACTGGGAGGAGCTGTCTAGACGCGAACTGGAAAGACTTTCGAGATAGCCTTGGGAGGAAAGAATTTCGGGCTTCCGTGATTGCTGGATGAGGAGGATGTGTTGGATTGTGTGACTGTCTGCGGGTGATCATGGATGTCCGTACAAAATGCGGTCGTATTTATATGAAGTGAAGAGTTTGGACTGTTTTTGGCTTTGTCGTACCAGTCTTATACAGTTGTGTTGTCGATTTTCGAGCGTGCCCCCAGTTGGCAGCCAGTTAAAGTTTGAATGTTTGGAGACGTGCTGATTAGATGTTCTGGTCTGATTGGTAGTCGAAGGGTGGCCCTGCGCCCGGTAGCACCTAAGTGGGTTCGTGCGGTGTGCCGTGGCGATTGTGTGAGCTTGGTGTTGCAGGGCTTTGCGCTATGGGTTTTTTCCTGGATGGCCAGGTTTTTCCCGCGCTGTAGGTGTTGAGAACCGGGCAGCAACTACAGTGGATTCACCAGGGTTTTTTTTAGAGTATTTTACGTCCGAGTGTCACTTGGTGTTCTCGGTTGTTGTCTAAATTCTAGGGCTCTCGGGATGGGGAGCGAAGGGTTTTCTCCGGAAGCCGGGTTTACCTTTGCGCAAGTTGATGTCGGGCCGCGAGTCAACGCACAGTGAGAATTATGAAGAGCAGTGGATTTTATTTGAGTTTCGCCACTATTTGCCTCTGGTAATTTTCGGTTGGCCGTTCGACCTACTCAAAGACATCACCGGTAGTTTTCGCCAAAGGAAGTGTGTCACCTCGCGGTTGTCACTATCCATGCTACCGTTAATCAGTATGTTGCAGCTGTGAAACGGCTGTTCATACTAATGGGGGGATGTTACGGTTACATCGTTACGGTTGATAGGAGTTGCACTTTTGGGAATGCGTTAGTCTCAATAGGTACAAGCAGTACTGGTTCCTCGCCTCCCTCTGCTCTGTACTCCTTTGCTTACCCTGAGTTAGCAATAATCCACAAAGCGAATACCGTATCCACGACCGGAGACCTTCTACTCCTTCTCACAAGCCACCTTCAAGGCTTACCCCACCGCTGTTCAGGCTCAACCACCGAACTCGGTACCGATCGGGAGGCTGCTATCATCAGGTTGGTAGCAGTGCTTTGTAGGCCGGGTCCCTGGCACCTTCCTCTCTGTACAATGCACGCAAAACTTAGGGTCCTGCCGCATGAATGGCTAGAGACCACTCGGACCCACATAGACATCGGATCCGCCTCTATCCCTAGCCTCCCCTTCCGTAATAGATGCTGTTGTTGTGTTCCCAACGCAACGGCACACAAATGCATAAGCAACGCAACCTCGAGGTGGGTGCAAGGAGAACGGCCGACAACACCTAGCTATTGTGACATTGGGTTAGAGTGGCGGAGGGAGCAGGTTGCAGCGAAAAATGGTGTGAACGCCGTGTGTGGTAGGCCGGCAGGAAGCTCGAAGCTCGTTCCATATCAAGCGCAGGTCATACGTTTTGAGCTCTCTGTAGACCATAGAGCACGGCGAAGAGCCCCTGATCATTTTATTTAACATTCCTATTTTCACATTTCAGACCCTGGAAGCGCGCCCCGACCATGAGCAACCGCCCGTGAGAATATTCACATTGTTTTCCATTTGGCCTCCTCGCCACGAACATTCGCGTGTTCAATAATATCGTGGCGTTCTCCCCGGGGGAGGGGGTGGAAACTGGCGGCTCTCCCTCGTCCCGTTTCCCCTCCCCCCCCCCTCCCCCGTTCCCTATCCCGCCTATTGTACGCGGCTGGCCCGCCCTCTACTCCCGACAGATAACGTCAACAACTCCCTCCCTCTCTCCGAAAAAATCAAAACACGAAGAGAAAGGAATCAATCCCCCTTTCCTTCACGTCCTCCTCTCGCCTCCCCCGCCCCCCCCCCGGCTTTAGCCCTCCTCCTCGTGAAGCGATCGGGGTAGGTGGGTGGGAGATCGCGACTGGTTTTCCCCCCTTGCGGCCTCTCTGCCCGTTTTGCTAACGCTGTCGATCTTCGCCCTACTGCTGCTACTGCGGCTTCTGTCTCTGCTGCGTGGGAACTTCTTCCTTCTATTTTTATCGGTTGTCTTGTCCGAAACTCGTTGCTCCTGTGCTGCTGCTGTACTATGCTGATGCTGCTGAGACTCTCTAATTTCCCCAGCATTCCTTCCCCTGGAACCACCCCCCCCCCTACAACCAGGTTGTTCGACATTTCCTTCCTTTCCCTTCCTTTCCGTCCTGCCAAACTTCAGACTGTTCCGACATTCGTACATTTTTTATCGCCGAAACTCTCAATTGTGTGCCGGGTATAATAGTACTATAGTACTATAGTGCAGAAGAATCGTGTGGTATTTTACTTTTCTCACTATTTAACTTTCCAGCTTCTCAACAAGCTGTGGTTACAGGTGTCGTCCCTTCTCTCTCCCTGTTCTTGCCTTAAATTTTGTTTCGCGCATAGGGTTCAGCAGATCCTACTCCTCGTCGATTTTTCATCGAGTGTTGCTAACTCACGCTCTTGCGCTTTCCGCAAGTTAATTTGTGGACAGGAAACAGTCCCGAAGCATTTTTATGAGTATGCACTCGGCGGGGCTCGAACTCACGAAACTGACCTATACCAGGCTCAATGATAACCTGATACGCCACCGGGGCGACCGGTTTATCGCCACCTAACGATGTTGCTATTTAACTTGTCTTATCATTGGGCGATTTGACTGGGAAGTATGAAACCTGCTATGCGTTGTTGTTGTTGTTGTTGTTTTCTCACATTAACTCTTGAAAAAAAATCTAGAGTCCGTGGTCACACAAAGGTGCTGGGGCCGTAGAAAGATCCGAAAAACCAAATTAAATAAAAAATCGTCCGGGAAATACTACGCTTTCCCGCCTAAAAACGCACGATACGGAAAAAGGCGCACAAGTGAAAAGGTCCAATGTGCAAACTGAACTAACATGGCCGCGGGTATCCACTCAAATACAGCATAGAGTTCCCTCGTTCCCACAACTACACAACTCGAGGCTACAAACTACAGCGGTTGGGCTGCCTGCACCGTACGAACCGCACGGTAATCGTGAGTATAGACGAACGCGCCTGCTGTCTGGAGTGCTGTCAGAGTGACGACCCACGGGCATGCAGTGAAACAAGAGCAACGGAACCAAAAACCACAGTACAACTATCAATGATCGCCCCCCCTTCCCGTGTTATCTGACAAGTTGCAGCGCAGCTACGACGCCCGTGCCTGAAAATTGAAAGTTGCGGCGGGTCGTTCCCCGTGAAGGGTATACAACTCTTCTACAAACTCTAGAAAAATCAGTGACGTAAGTAACATGTTGTACTACTGCCTCGTAAAAATAACCCTTAAAAAAAAAAGGCGGTCGATGCTCTCATGATGATGATGTGCGTGCGGGTCGTGGGTCTCCGTGTGCCATCCTCCCTCCTGCTGTGGTTCTCCGTGGCCGCCTCATCGCCTTAGCTCACTCGGCCAGCTCCTTCGCACTTGCTCTCGTTGACACTCAATTCCAATCGGTTCCCCTTCTCCCGCGTCCAAAAAAAAAACAAAATGCTCCACGCAGTTTGCGGTGCTGATCTGAAAAACAAAAAGTCTCGTTCAGGGAGAGTTCAATCCGTCTCTTCCCCGCCCGTCGACGGCCAGTCGCCCTCCTCCTTCGTCGTCGAATCCAGCCTCCAGCCGGCGCAATCCCCTCCACGCAAACCGAGACTGCGTCGTAGCGTGGCTCGTGGTGGCGCCTGCCTCCGCGCACGAGCATCCCGATTGAGCATTGCTGCTCCGCCGCTGCTGCCTAAAAAAACGCGCGAATCGTAGGTGACCGTGCCTTACGCACCACGTACGACCCAATTCTACCGCCATCGCGGCCACACGCAGCAGCAAGAAGGTATCACTCCTTGAGGGTGAGTCCGGCCTTACACCGGCCAGAAAGACCCCCCCCCCACTCGCTACAAGCCTGCTAGGGCATGCTTTGCAGTATGCCTTACCGAGGCGGCAAGGGGGAACGAAGTATTACCAGCTGATTCTGTGCGATTTTTATGGAGAGATGAAAGGGACGACGTATTAATAGAGATGCTCCGTACAACGTATCGCATGAGTGCCTGCAAATACCGATAAACGTTGCCAGTTACGAGCTACAGCAGTGGTACGTATACTTTTTTTTGTGGTTGGTGGGACACCAGGAGATGTTGTCGCGGTATGATGCTCCTTTGTTCATGGCAGATCATTTTTGCTGCTGGTACGTAACCATTACTGACCTTTTCTGATACCTGGTACGAGGTAACCATCTACTACTGCTGTAGTACGAGGCATGATGATATGACATAGCAGCATCTTGTTTTTATTGTAGTAGTCTAGGGATCTAAGTCTCTGCTACAACCAAAGTGACATTTAGATTGACTCAAATATTCACGACATAGACTAGAGCAGCGTACCACGTACATCTGGTACCTGATATACAACAGGTACCGCACCTTCCCCCTCGGCTGCTCCCCGACCGGGGTGGTGCTCAGGCCTAAGGCTTCCCCAAAACATGCCAGAGCCCCTGAGGGGGTGTGTGGCGTCGACCTTACTCGTGCGCTGAACTAGCGCTGGGGTGTGGCCGGGCCGGCGGTGACAGCCAGCGACGAGGCAAAAAGGTTCCTCGCGGAATTTTGCAACGCAGCAGCCTTACCTGCGGACGCAGTGTCGCATCACCGCCGCGGAAAGCGTGGGGCGCGTATCGAACAGAGAAGAAGAGGATCGAACCCATGTGAGTGAGCACTAAAGTCGGGAAAGAGATGGACGTGGCGTGCCGGGAATGCTGCCCCCTTCACGTTGGCACTTAGGCTAGAACCAGGCTCGGCGAAGGCAGACGGAAAAGGGGAAATACTCCGTCTGGGAAAAACGGAGGGTGGAATGGAGGAAATTGGATGCTCGGAAGAAGAGAAGGAGACGCAGGAGGATTCGAAGGGCTGCTCACAAAATTCGCACAGATGCAAGGGCTAGGTCGAGAGCAGGGGAACTCGTTGTGGGTACGTGCAACGTTCGTACACTTGCTTTCAAGGGCACGAACGGCATAGATAGGCCACGCTGAGGTGATACTGGAGACTTGCGAGGACGTAGGTTGTGATATCATAGGATCGCAGGAGGTGGAGCGCAATGGACAAGGTGTTTTTACGGCGGCGGGGTATGTTGTGTTTTGCACAGGAGCAGACGGAGGAAAGTACGAAAAGAAGAGGAGCCACGGGGTAGGCTTAGCTGTTAGAGAGTCTAACGTGGCAGGGATGGAGGCGACGTCGCGGTTGAGCGCATCAGTGCTAGATTGGTGGAGGTTCGCATACAACTCAAAGGGAAATCTAACGGTGTGTATTTCATTGTAGGCTATGCTCCCACTCTTGACAAGAGCACCAGCGAAAAGGGTTACTTTTTGAGTTCACTTGACGAGGTGGTCAAGGGGGTACCCAGTAGGGACCACCTCTTTGTCCTGATGGACGCAAATGTTCGTACAAGCATGAGAGGCATCCAGTGGACCGACAGCAAGGTATTGGGTGCATACGGACGTGACGAGCTGAACGACAACGGAGAGCGACTATTGACTCACGCAATTGATACCAAACTCGCACTCCTCAACACGAACTAACCGACACGTACTCGTGGTATATCGTACACGTAAAAGAAGAAAGGCCGAGTACAACCTTGACTACACACTTACACGGCAAGCGGATAGACAATTGATACGTAATGTCACTGTGCGGACCCCATCCAGGGAGAACGCTGAGTCGGACCACAACCTCGTAATCGGAAATATTCGTCTTCTATGCTGCATCGCACCAAATCGTCCAAAGAGAGTTATCAAAAACCGGCGAGCTATTAATCTACCAAGATAAATGGTGGACCCGCGTCTCCGGATGAATTTGCTAAACGCGATTGCAGCCAAGCTTGCCTCTCCGACACCCGGTACTAACGCCGGAAGCGTTGGTTACATGGCCTCAATACTGAACGAGACGCTACTGCCACATGCGGCCGACATAGCGCCCCCTATTCGTCGCAAACAAGTACCGAGGGGCTGGTGTGCGACCGAGGCAACGAAAGCGGAGTTGAACGCACGATGGCAGGATGGGGAAGACGCGAGGAAACGGGTCCGCTCTGCTCCAAACAATCTTGGTCTACGACGAGGCTTGAAGGCGACCACTAAACAGCTGAAACGCACGCGGCCGGAAGCTGTTCAGAGGTGCTTCGAAGATTACGCTAGCCAACTCGAAGAGCGTATCCGAGAAGGTGACTAACTTGGCTCATACAAACACCTCAAAGGGATGGATGTGGAAGGGAAGAGGACGTTTAACTAACAGTACATCAAAAAGGTCGATTGCTGCAGGATAATGCCCTCATCCGCGAGCGGTGGGTGAGGTGGTTTGACAAACCGACTTAACACCAAGTCGCCGACCCTTGATCCGAGCATTACGGACGAGGCCCCCGTGCAGACCACTGGACGATGTCACGTCTAGGTATGAAGTAGAAGAGGCGATCCGTGCGTTGGCGAACCGAAAGGCGGTACGGTCCGACGGTTGTTGTTTTTTATGACGGTATCCCGGCCGAGTTCTTGAACGTTTGGCCAACAAAAAACAATTAAACACCCTCGGAAATTTCCACGATACCATCTTATTTTTTTTTATTTTTTTTCATTCTTCGGCGGATGGGGAAAAATAAAGCTTTAGCTCACCACACTTCCACGTATTTTCATACGCGTCGTGTGTCGATTTAACTCAGATACCATCGTAGCTGTGTTGAGGGGAGGTGGCGTACCGCAACAAGGGAAAGATTCAACGATCAAGGTGCTTCACAGGAAGAAAGATCGGACTAAGTGTGGCAATTATTGTGGCATCTCCCTCGTGGCTCACGCCGGCAAAGTACTCCTCAAAATTGTCGCGGGTCGCCTTGGTGACTATTGCAAACGCAAGAACATTCTGCCGAAGGAGCAGTGTGGGTTCAGACCCCAACGCTCGACGGTTGACATGGTGTTCGTAGTACGACGACTGCAGGAACTGGCGCGGAAGAATGACACCCCTTTGTACTTGTGCTTTATCTACCTCACCAAAGCATACGACTCTGTCGACCGAACCCTTCTGTGGGATGTCCTTGCTCGTTTTGGCGTGCCACCAAAAATTCTCGCCGTCATCCGCGAATTCCACGCCGGTATGCAAGCATGAGTGCGGCTGGATGATGGAGAGTGCTCAGACAAGTTCGACGTGAGGCAAGGTCTCAGGCAAGGACTCGCGCTCGTGCCACTGCTATTCGACACGTTTTTCACGGCGGTACTGCGTGTGGCCGAGAAACGCTTCCTCGATGAAGCAGCCATCACGGACAACTTGGTGCAGTTCCAACGAAAGGAGGAAGGCGAGAAGAAGGGCAGGTCAAGCACAGGCAAAGTTGACAGGCGGAGGGGGAAGGAAGGGGATGAGGTGCAGAGATTGTAGGGTATGCTGTACGCGGACGATGCGGGCATCGGCAGAGATAATGTGACTGTAAACCAAAGACGGGGGGAAGGTGTCCTTTACCCAATGCAGCCGGCCAGGAAAACAAACAAAAAAATCGAGTTTGTGTACTTGGGCGGGGCTATCACGGCAGACAGAGAACTTAGCATTGAAGTAACACGGCGTTTTCAGAGAGCCTGGGCGTGCTTCCAGTGGTACAAGATGGAACTCTATGATCGCCCAGGTGTGCGCTTGTGGTTGAAGGTGCGGTTGCTGAAAGCTGAGGTGGTCGAGACACTTCTTTACGGTTGGAATACGTCGAGCCCGAAGCAGCCTGACTATGACAGGCTACGGCGGGTTCACCACTCCATGCTCCTCCGGTGCCTTGGATGGCGGAAACGGAAGCGCGACGACCACACCCTATCGTACGCCGACGCGCTTGCCAAGACAGCTTCCGAGAGCATAGAGGCGATAGTGCGCAAACGGAGGATATTGTTTTCGGGATTCGTAGCACGTACGGGGGAGGAGCGTCTGCCACAGAGGGTGATGTTTGAGGAGCTTGTTGGGGGTAAGGGCTACTCAGGCGGCCCAGAGAAAGACAGGATGGATCATCTGAAGGAGGATATGGCAGTCTTTGGAATGAAATTCGAAGGGTGGCGAAAGGCTGCTCAGGGGTCTGGCAGATGGTTTCGACGAGTAGAGGACGAAGCCGAGTTGTTCATGCGGAATTGGCATGGAAAGGAGAGACGCAAAGCTGCAGAGCAACGCACAAAAGCTGCGGCAGCGCCATCCACCCTCGGCATTTCTAAGCGGCCGGGGGGAGGGGGAAGGGGGGCGGGGGCGGGGGGGAAGGGGGGGGGGGGGGGTGGAGGGAGAAAGAGGGGAAGGGAGGAAGGGGGGGGGGGGGGGGGGGGGGGGCGTCATGCCCAAGAGACTGTAGTCTGAATTCGGCCATCATCGTCTTGAAAGTTGTGGGCCTTTCAATGACCGCCACAAGAATGCGTAAGACCGCCCTGACTCCTACGCCATGTTGCGTTCTCTCCCCAGTGGTATTAATTGATGCACTTGATATTCTCTATGAGCCCAATGCCGTCTTTAGTCAGTTCCTAGGGTCTGCTAGTATGCCATCTTTATTTTATCTTTCTCTTTCCTTGCTTCCTCTTCCTGTCTTGTCTTTTTTTGCTTTTCTCGTATTTTCTTTACTTTTCTTTTCTTTTTGTTTTTTTTTCGCTTTCTTCTCCGTTCTTCCCTTTCCGTTAGCTTCTTTTCTTTTCTTTGTTTCTTGTTTCCAATCGAACTGTGTCTGTCGTGAGTATGCGTAATGATAAATGCTACGTGTGATATATGCGTGGTTGTCTTTGTTGGGTGACAAGCGGTATATTCCAAATTCGGTTTTTGGCGAGAGTAATGAGACGTATGAACCGGTATGGACCTGGCACACCGTAGATGGACTCCCAATTTCACTTTTATATGTTACTGGTGGAGGCATGAATTGCGTCAGCTGAATTGCGTCAGCTGTGATATATGCGTGTAACACTTTGGATTGTTTGTGTTTTTCCCTAGGGTATTCCTGAGCTCCAGAGTGAGTGGAGCCTATCCTGTGACCACGGACTTGATTATGCGAGTTAATGTGAGAACAACAACAACACTTCATCATGAAGTTATCATGTGTCTCTCTGAGTCTTCACGCGGTTTCCTGTACTGGGCGACATCTTTGAAGTATCGCATGCAGCAGGACAAGGAAACGATGCTGTACAGCTGTACAAATAATTTAGTACAGTATCAGGTGACTGACGCAATTTTTCATTCAATTTTTTTCCAGGCTGTTGTTGTTGTCTCGCATTAACTCTTGTCGAACATCTAGAGTCCGTGGTACCACACGGTGCTGGAGCCCCAGGAAGATACGAAAATCCAAATGAAATCAAAATTCGTCCGAGAAATACTACGCTTTCTCGCCTAAATACGCACGATACGAAAAAGGCGCTCAAGTGAAATGCTGCAATGTGCAAACTGAACTCACATGGCCGCGGGTATCCACTCAACTACGGCGTACAGTTCCCCCGTTCCCACAACTAACCAACTCACCGCTACAAACTACAGCGGTTGGGCTGCCTGCACCGTACGAACCGCACAACAATCGTGAGCATAGACGAACGCGCCCGCTGTCTGGAGTGCTGCCAGAGTGACAACCCGCGGGCATGCAGTGAAACAAGAGCAATCGAATTAAAAACCACCTTACAATACCGATGATCGCCACGTCTTCCCGGGTTATCTGACAGGTTGCAGCGTGGCTACGACGCCCGTGCCTGAAAATTGAAAATTGGGGGCCCAAATTGCGGGGGATCGTTCCCCATAAAGGGTATACAACTCTACCAACTCTACAAAAATCAGTGACGGAAGCAACATGTTGTACTACTGCCTCTTAAAATAACCCTGAAGAAGACGATCGCTGCCCTCGTGATGATGGTGTGCGTGCGGGTCGTCGGTCTCCGTGGTCCTCCATGGCCGCCCCATCGCCTTGGCTCACTCGGCCCGCTCATTCGCACTTGTTGTCGTTGACGCTCAATTCCAATCGGTTCCCCTTCTCCCCCGTCCCAAAAACCAAAAATTCACCTTGCAGCGTGCGGTTCTGATCTGAAAATCAAAAGTTCTCGTTCAGAGAGACTTCAATCCGCCTCTTCCCCGCCCGTCGATGCTCAGTCGCCTTCCTTCTTCGTCGTCGAATCCGGCCTCCTGCCGGCGCTGTTTCCTCCACTCAAACCAAGACTTCGCCGTAGTGTGGCTCGTGGTGGTGCCTGCCTCCTCGCACGAGCATCCCGATTAAGCATTGCTGCTCCGCCGCTGCTGCCTAAAAAAGACGCATGAATCGTAGGTGACCATGCCTAACGCACCACGCACGACCCAGCTCTACCGCCACGCTTAAGCCTCGCGGCCACACGCAGCAGCAAGAAGGCATCACTCCTTGAGAGATTCGGCCTTATACCCGCCAGAAAGACCTCCCCCACTTGCTACAATCCTGCCAGGGCATGCCTCGCATCATATCTTACCGATGCGGCAAGGGTAACGGAGGTAACGGAGGCTACCAGGTGCCAGGCACTAGTCATGCTTTTTTGGGGTCGTTCCCGCTGGCGATACCGACTTTTTATCGCCTTCCACTGGTACCAACTGGATGAAACAATCCAGATTTGTTTGTGAACGTGACAGCAGACATGGACGCTGTTTCTGGTTGCAGATTGGCTGTAACATTTGGATTTTACTTTTGGCTTCGGGTTGTTGCGATGGGTGGCTGTGTTGGACGTACTCACTCCATTGTCAGATTGCTAACAAGAATCCGTCGAAAAGATGGATCGGAGAATTTTGGGGGTTTCGTATATGTGTGGGATGGATCTCCACAACGGGATTTTGTGTTGTGGGTTTTTATGTGCCCGAAAAATATCACTCTATTTTTCGACTCTATTTTTGCCTCTTCCTTGTGTCTTCTCTGTGTCCCTCTTCTACGGCGACCACGCCAAGGGCTACCGCGTCTCATCTATATTGCAAGGGATATCACGCCTTCACCACTGCACGGCTACCACGCCTGTGTATTCACATCCCGGCTACCACGCCACAGTTCCGAGCTCCATTTCCGGGTTATCACACCTGAGCTATCACGCTTCACCACACACGTAAATCGGGTTATCACATCCGCCTTAGTTAGTAGTTCGTAGTTTACCGATCACCGGCTATTATGCCACCTTTCTCCTCCACCTACACCACCACCGGGGCGCCACACGTACCAACCTACTCCACACGCTAGCGTCAACGATCTTCAACGAATGAGTGGGTTGCGCGTTACTAAGCGCCAATGAGGAGAACCGACGCAACCGACACAAGACCTTCGTCGGGGAAAAGGTTGAGCACCCCTCCCGGCGGAGTAGGCAACGGGGGAGAGGGACGCGAGTCCTCCTCCGCCAATGCACAACACCATGGAAGAGACGGACGCGAGTCCTTCCCCGCCAATGAACAACACCATGAATCAACAGCTTATTTGCGCGGAGCAAAAGGAGGTTGGGAGTGATTGCATACTTGGCGCCGTCTTCGACCAATGAAATGTGCCGTGTACGAGGGCAGGGATTGATTGTACTCGCGCGGGGACAGAGATTTTCCATCGTAGGTTATGGATTTTTTTTTGCATTGTTCATTATTTAGGATGTATTACAGATACGCGCGAGCTAGTTTGGATACTGCTTGCCGAGCAGGGGGGGACTGCCTTTATACTCGACGCGTGCACACAAAAACTAATGAATTCGTGACGTATAGTCTATATGGCATCCGAGAGTATATTGCAAAAATTAAAATACACGCCAGCTGTGAGATCGAATGTTTTGTCAAAACTCCTCTTTGCAAGCTGTGTGTGATACTCCGATCGCATGTGCAAGGGAAGATTTGACCCGCTGTATTAGTAGAAGGAGCGTCCCAAGAGTGTCCCGCTTGCTAACTGTTCCGTGATTTAACGCGAGTTATAGGGTGACTGACCTTACCGCGAACTGGCAAGTTTCCAGACACAGCATACAATATATTGTACCCGGTCGCCCCGGTGGCGTGTCATTATCTTTCTAGCCCTCCATGACGTAGCTTTGATTCATCCCCCCTTCCCCCATTCAACCCGCCCTCCTTCTCCATACCCCGCACAATTGCCTAGACCCAGCACGGCGCGTATAGCAAGCCCCTACATATATGATTTTTACGCGCGATCGGAGGATCACACGCAATGTTGCGAAGATCAGTGTCGAACAAATCCTTGATATCATAGCTGGAGTGTATTTCAATAATATATGTGACCCGAACCTCTTGAAAACCCTTCCCCCCCTCCACCCCCCCCCCGCCCTTTTTTATATTATTTTCTTCCCTCGCTTTCTCATGCTTAAACGCCCCACCTAATATCGATATCCACCAGACATAGTAGAAACCACTTCCACGCCCTGGATAATGCCTTATTATCTTTTTGAGCCGTCCCTGCAGCCGCTGCAATTTCTACCAACCCCCGCCCCCAACGCCCCCTCCCTCCCCACCACCCGCACCATCGCCTAGACCTAGCACCACGCGAAAAGCAAGCCCCTACATCTGTGCGACCTAAAGCACTCCCCCCCCGCTCCCCGCTCCCCCCGCCACATCCCCCCCCCCTCCCCCACAAGAAGGATTTATAGTTTCCACGCACAAATTGACCTGCCCCACCCGTCCCCTCCCCCCCCTCTCCCCCTGCCGTCCCCCGTTTGATCAAAATCAGGCCCCCACGTCCTTCAAAACTCCGCCCTCCCCTCACCGGTTATTCGACTTTCAGGATTCACTTGCTAAACTGATGCATTTCCTTCCACAGCTGTCAGATTTTGTCCCCCTCAGAAACGGGTTTTTTGTAGTTTCCGCGCACAGACTGCCTAACATCACCCTGTTGACCCTGATAGCGCTACACTGTAGTTGCAAGGGGAGTCGCCGACCTATATCCTTGATGAGGACACACAACCCGTAATACGCGCGATCGGAGTATCAGACACAGCTTGCAAAGATGAGTTTCGACAAAATATTCGATCTCACAGCTGGAGTGTATTTTAATTTTTGTAATATATCGTCGACCATACGATCGTATATCAAATGTGTGGCACGGGTCTATCATTGATAGGCAAATACGACATTTACTGTATACGGAGGCATGATTTGAGCTGTCGGTATTATGTTATTTGTCGTGATATGCGTTAATATATATATTGCTTTTTTCTGCATAGAGGGGCATTGTTTGAGCGATTGGTATTATGTCAGTTCGTCTTGACATGGGTTAAGATAAAGTAGCGGTTCGGCATTTTAGAGGAATAAGAGTAGTTAGTGGTGTTCAAGTTGGAGTTATACTGGAGTGTTGTCAACGAGGAATCTGATATTTTCCACGTACGTCAGCAGAGCAACGTGCTGATCATCTTACCAAACCGTTGCATCGGAGGCGTTCTTGCCGTCTGTCCGTGTTTGTATTCGCGCTTGGGAAGTATACAGTAGGGGGGGTGCTAGAGAAGGTGTGTTTTCTTCTATCGGAGACATGCTGTTATGTGCTCTTTCCTAAAAAAGACGCGTTTAAAGCAATGGAGCCGATGTTATTGGGCAATGGGATTTAATGTGAAGACGGTGTTAGTGATTTTATTTGAAGGTTTTCCTAACAGATTTTCGCTTGTTGGATTTACCCCTCCCGTAAGTTACGGTCATGTTTACATGTGCGAGATGTATACTGAACTTGATATTGAGACATTTTGATATCATTAATAGTGGGATTGATATTTTCACATCCTGGCAATTTTTATCTTGATAATACATTATCAACGTATACATTTGGTTGTCCTAATATGCTGGACAGTGAAGGAGGACATCGGTGTGTCGACGTTTCACGGCCCAAGCTTGATTTGAGCTATTACTAGAAGATAACCTACGGATAGGATTCCCTCGAAAAAACATTAATATTCAGATTGCCGCGGTACCCAATTGTTGATGGTGGAATTGGGATTGTCATTTTACCCTGGCAATTGCTTTTTTCTGATGGGATTTGGGATGTTCCGTTTTACCTGGCCATCTGTGCTGAGTTGTTTGAGAGCTATCGTATCTTGCACCGACAAGGGGGGCTGTTCGCGGTACTACGGTCTCAGATACTGGTCTGCAGACATTTGAGTGTCATGGTATATATATGCAATGTTGCGAACATCAGTGTCGACCAAATCCTTGATTTTAATATTATATGTGACCTAAACCTCTTGAAAACCCTTCCCCCCCCCACCCCCCGTCCCCACTTTTTTTTTTGTTTTTTTTCCCTCGCTTTCTCTTGCTTAAATGCCCCACCTACTATCGAAATCCGCCAGAGTAATAAACACATCCACGCCCTGGATATCGCCTCGTTGCCGTTTCAGAGCCGTGCATGCCGCTGCTGCAATTCCCACCCACCCCCGTCCCCAACGCCCCCTCCTTTACCGACCACCCGCACCATCGCCTAGACCTAGCACCACGCGTATAGCAAACCCCTACATCTATGCGACCAAAAGCCCTCCCCCCCCGCCCCCGGCCCCCCCCCGGCACATTTTCCCCGCCCTCCCCCACAGGAAGGATTTATAGTTTCCACGCACAAATTGACCTGCCCCACCCGTGCCCTCCCCCCCCTCCCGCCCCCCTTTTGATCAAAATCAGGCCCCCACGTCCTTAAATACTCCGCCCTCCCCTCACCGGTTATTCGACGTACAGTATTCACTTGATAAACTGGTGCATTTCCTTCCACAGCTGTCAGATTTTGTTCCCCTCAGAAACGGGTTTTATAGTTTCCGCGCACAGACTGCTTAACATCACCCTGTTGACCCTGATAGCTACACTGTAGTTGCAAGGGGAGTCGCCGACCTATATCCTTAATGAGGACACACAACCCGTAATACGCGCGATCGGAGTATCACACACAGCTTGCAAAGATGAGTTTCGACAAAATATTCTATCTCACAGCTGGAGTGTATTTTAATTTTTTTAATAAATGCGGAAGCATCATTGATACCTGGTAGACTATAATTCGAATCGAAAAGCACCCTCGGATTCCTGGCGAATTTTCAGGTAGCTTCACGGCTACACTCGATCGCAGACTATCTTGGTCAACTGCTGTTGAGTCAGACGACATGCTGCTGGTGATCACATGCACGACGACTACATAAGACAATCAACTAATGGCTGTTGCAGTTCCAACCGTTAACGTAGGCGCTCAATAAGGTCTTGTGTTCGCCGCCAAGCCTGTATAAGGCGATTCGCGTTACATATGTAACGTACCTTAATAACGCGAGTCACCTTATATACAGGAGGTACTAGACTAATCTGGTCATAATAGGCGAGTGCGGCTACTTTTGTTAGCGACTTCAAACCGCGTGTCACACGGTCTAATATTTTACCGAAACCACCACCACGCTGCAGCGCAGCGCATACCAGGTCCCCAACTGCAATACACAACCGGATACCGGACATACATGCCTATGACATACCCTGGTATATTAGTGTAATGCATCAAGCATCCACACAAAAGTGCGGCTTCTCTTCCTTGTTCGTATCTACGTGTTTATGGTGTGGTACAGCGTGCAAACTGTAGTGAAAGGGTAACATAGTCTCGACTATATTTCAGTCTGAACCGTGGAAATACTGCATTTATTTTGTGGCTGAACATTAAATTAGTCTATTTCTTTGTATGGATTCAGTTTTCTAACTGAAACCAGAATAATAAACTAAATGCGATATTATATAGTCTAGAGTATTTCCCTTCACAGCTGTCAGATTTTGTCCCCCTCAGAAACGGGTTTTTTAGCTTCCGCGCACAGACTGACTAAAATCACCCTGTTGACCCTGATAGCTACACTGTAGTTGCAAGGGGAGTCGCCGACCTATATCCTTAATGAGGACACACAACTCGTAATGCGCGCGATCGGAGTATCACACACAGCTTGCAAAGATGAGTTTCGACGAAATCTTCGATCTCACAGCTGGAGTGTATTTTCATTTTTTATAATATAGTCTAGAGTACTAGTCGTCTATATAATACTCCATTTACAATGAATAGCCCTCTACTCTTGAAAGATCGGAGGAAAATTGTGTTCGAAGCCGAATGAAACTGCTCGCTCTATTTACGATTGATTAACGCTACTGGCGAAACAGAACAAAATGCTAGCTCTATCAAGAAACATGTCATGTGGTGTTTTATCAGTCAGCTTAGGGTCGGGGAAAACGTCAATAAAAGGTGGAGATACTTACTGAGCCCTCCTAATTAGACCATACATACGGACAGGCCGGATAAGAGATAAATTGGCGTTTGCGTGCCTGCGCCAATGTCTTGATCGAGAGTTGTCAACAACACCCTAACCAGCCGCACAGCTCATCCCCTCTCCTCTCAGAATATTCCCGCACTCATTTCGTCGTCCGCTCAGTCAACTTAGGACCTCTCGGCACTCCTGACTTACTCGTGATTTGGAAGGAGGTGCTGACCACTGTCGAGAATCTACCGAGGTCTCCACCTGTGGCGCCATTCGTTCAAACAGATACCGCAGCAATGGCGGCAACTCGTAGGTGAGTTCAGTACATGGATAAACTCGCAAATGTGTAAACAGCACGGCAGTCATGGCTGTGGTTGTCGTGGTAGAAGCAGCGGTCGCTGCAGTAGGAGTAGTAATAGAGGATTTGTGGTGTTGTCATCGTACAGTAGCGTGTGTGTAATATAGTCTACACTGCGACATAAATTTGTGGCTTTAGTATAGGTGCAATAGCAGCAGTAGTAGCTGCAGTCGTGTTTGAATCGGTACTGATAGTAGTACTGTTATCAGCAGCGGTAGCAAAGTAGTCGTAGTTGTAGGTGTAGTCGTAGTCGTGGTAGTAGCAACAACAGCAGAAAAGCAGTAAATATCAGAGTATTAGGAGTTAATTAGTAGGATTTGTGTCATTGTATGTATGGATTCGTGGATACCACCGAACACAGACATCTCGACGGTATACATTGTATATAGTACTTATAGCGGGTACCAAATACGTATTCGCACAATGTCGATATTTGTACGCATTTACATATCACTGGAGTAGCAGCGCTATTTTGTGAGGCTCAACTGAAGGCCAATGGGTTCTTTCACACAACTTCCGACGAGAAGGTTTGATAGTTCGCTGAACGTGGTCCTCCTGCTTCATGTGCATCGGGGATGGTGGCCATGGCAAAACAAGTACACCGTGCACGTTTAAACAAAGGCGACCCTGTACATACCCACATTGTTGACTCTGACTGACTACACCGAGTGCTGTACCGGCCTATAATGTATACCGGCCTATAATGTTTATGTACCTGGTAGGTTACATGTAGCTCGGAAAAGGTTAAGCTCCACCTGTCTTGGTACTTTTGCACTTCGTTTACAGAGGGATGACTATCTTTCACCCCCCACGGAAGCATGATCGGAAGTTGGTCACTATTCACCATGGGTTTCGTAGCCGTCGGGCGAGCGTACGAGTAACACCTGCCCCGAACCGATCGGTCCCTGGCTGTTCAGATGCATTGATTGCCACAAGCTACCTATTCGGTATATCAGTATTGAGGGCACGCACGTAGTAATACCCGCGGTGGGAGGAACTCAGCTTGCAAAGATGAGTTGCCACGACATCTTCGATCTCACAGCTGGAGTGTATTTATAATTTTTTCTAATAGATGCGATACGGCGCAGATCGAGTTATTGCATAATACATCGCATGACACGCCACTGTAAACTGCAGCATAGGTTAGACTATACTGCTAGGTAACATGTACCTGGTAGAAGTGATAGAAGAGGCTATAGATCGAGGATCAGCAAACCTGAGAAACGGAGCCAACACACGACACAAAAGAGTAAAAATGTCCTCTGGTACAAACGATTGAGTGATGTTTCCTGTTTCCTAATGACAGCTATCAAAAGTATACAATTTCCCGTCGTCACGCAGGGCCTTGGAACGCTGTAAGCCCAGCTTGTTCGTGAAACAGGGTTCGTAGTAGCCGTACAGGCCAGTTTCGGAGAATTGCCGTAAAATTTGTTTAAAGCAGCTGCTCCAAACAACAACGCCGCATCTCGCACTTCGCTTTGGCCCAGTTGGAACAACTGTTTTCGTTGTAGTCAGTCAGTATAGCTACCAAGTGCGCATGATACAACGCCACGACATACGGACACACATACCGCACGGAAAGTGCTTCCGTTGTTCGCAAATAATATGTCAATGTGGTTATTCACTGTACTCCATCCTCGAGAGACTATCCTGTGCACTTGGTTCACGGTAGACATCTATCTGAATTTATAAACGTGTAGTCTAGTCTATTACAGTACCCCACAACCCAGACCGTACAATGTTTCACTTAACCAGCATCGACACATCATGTTCGACTCTATCACGTCGTTGTTGCGACGTCTTGGGAGCAACATCTGTATGAGATAGTTAAATATCCGCACGCAAAAGACCGTCCGCGGTGCAAGTCTCGTTTAGCATATAAATGAATGCATTCACCGCTGTGGTAGATGCAGAGACTACTAGACTATAGCTCTGGACGAAATATACCGGTTCGTCTCCACATGGGGTACTGCGACAATGTCGCTGTCGCTGGCAAATAGCGACCGCTGGATTATTGCAACTGTTATCAACTGTTTGCCTTGTTGGGAAGCAGCAAAGGTCTCAACCCAACCCAACCGAGCATAGCCGAATCAAACCCAACCAAATCAAACTATTGTTGGTTTGCTGTGATTGGGGTGGTTGTTGAAAATGCACCCAACAATGGCTGGAATGATTCCTGGGTTTGAGGCTTTAGTAAGTCCGAATGGTTTGGTATAGAGGACACGTGGCGATGCCGGAGAAGGGACGTGGGGAATCGGACAGGGCGTACGATGGGGAAACTGCCCTTTTACTTTGACACCATCGAAAACATGAAACTCGATTTACTCGTAGCTATGTATGAACACCACATAGTCTTAAATCCGGCGAAATCCTACCTGGTACGGGCTACGAATCGAAATCAATATCTTTGCTGGTGCTGTGGTTGAACACGTGTGCAAAGAGGCTAGCGGCATCCGCTACACTACGCCTGCGAATTACCGGTACTGTTAGAGTATGATATCGGGCAAGGCGCTAGACCTATCTCGAGCCAAAACGCGCACCTCATTCATGAAACGACATATACTAGCGGCTGTTCATGACGGGTCTGTTCTCGGCTGGGAGCAGGGTTTGTATTGGGTGTGGATGTTGACAGACGTGTTTTGCCTGGCTATAGTTGGCACGACAGCGCTGGTCCCTAACGTGACTGGTCCATTAGGCACAACCACCAGACGAAGAGCCCGGCCCTCCCTGGATAACGGTGATAATTCTATCTTGTTGAAAATCCGTTGTTCGTGTCTAATGCGAAACCAAACGGGATTCAAACAATACACGCGATACAGCAAGTGAAAAAGAATCTAAGTGGTCCACATTCCAGCACGAGGGCCATTGTCCCCGACCTTTTGTGTCTTGGTCGAAACATTGCACTAAGGTTGCATGCTAGACGTATGTATGTGCCTGGTCACGTGCCACGTCATTTACGCGACAGCTTGGCATTTGCAAAGGATACATCCCAGAAGATGCATGTTACGACAAGGGGGACCCCCGACTTTGGCGAAGCTCTTGCTTGTGAGAGGGCTTTGCTATTTACCAATACACTGAGTACCCGGTGAGAAACACGGCGAAAGATCCTCCTGGCGATAAGTGCCATCAAATACACATATATGTCTTTAAATCTTAATGAGACCAAAGCAGCCACTTGGACTATATTGGGTTTCATCTGCAATCGGGGAGCTCTATTATGTTATATTAGACTGAATCTGCTATAAATAAGGGCAAAATATTTCACTTCAGCACGGTTGGGAAGTACGTCCCCGTTTTTCTCCATTGCTGCGTTTCCCTAACTCCGGTCTCGCTGCTTGGGGCGCTGCCTGTACCCCAAAGTCGAAATCGTCGGCGTCGACTGGACTCAAGATAGATGTCGTCTAAACCTGTGAATAAAGTCGGGAATGTTGGAGAAAACAGCGACAAGTTCACGACTCAGCGATGGAGACAAAACGTTTCAACCGATACACCTGTACGCACTTATCATAATTGTTTCAAAGGTCGAGGCACACAGACATCCTGACGACCCTACGAGGACAAGTTTATGATTCTATCAGCTCCCACGACCCCAAGCGTGGCCAATTGAGTTGTCGCAACATATACTGGACGCGATTCTCCATTCCCACTTGTGTTCGGAGAATACTTTTCAAGCTTTCTCGTAGACGATCATCACCACCGATACTACGTTGACTAGTACATGCTACGTGACGGGTTCTTCTGTACCGGTTTGCCTCTCTCTAATCGTCTCGCCGTCGTTGCTTCATCTGACCGTGCACTGTGCAAACGGCTTGCAGGAATTTTGCTTCAAGATTTCTTCCCCTCGTGCTACTTGTTCCTCGCCTCTGCCACGGAACATTGGTGGAAACATGCGACGAGCTACAGGCCGCGTTTGACTTGACAAAGACCGAGGATGTCGTCATTCAGATAGTTCCTCCCTACGCCAATATCGACTGCGTCAACTTCACCACCATGAGCATGGACTCCAACAGCCTAACCGTAGAAACCGACGACAGCACCAGCAGTAGAGTCACAGACTTGGATATTTACGAGGTCCGGTTTGAGGTAACCGGTGGATCTACCCTTTCGTGGGAACCCAACGTGCAGTTTCATGGGTCGGGTTACAGGGACGTGGACGGAGGAGGTGTTTATGTCGGGGAGGGGTCGAGTGTCCACTTTCTGAAAAGCCTCGAGATGACCGATGTCCGCGTCCATAGTGTCACGGATGGAGAGGACTTTGCCACATACTACCGCAGCGGAGGATGTGTCTACACCGACGGGTACTTCAGGGTTGACGGAGAGGCCGTACTTACCAACTGCGATAATGCGGGCGGTGGAGAGAGCGACCCCGGCCCCGGCGGTGGAATGTACGTTGGACCATTGGGCTCCGTGTGGTTTAATGACACACTGGAAATTACCGATGCATCTGTCACGGACGATGGAGGAGACGGCGGGGCTGGCATCTACAACGAAGGCAACGTTCAGATTTTCGGGGATACGAAGTTCGAAACCCTCCGGGCGCAAGAAGGTGGCGCTATCTACAATGCGGTGGGTGGTCAATTTAGCTTTAAGAATGGCGCATTGGCCGAATTTTCGGATACCTTGGCCCCCGAGGGTACAGCCGGTGCCTTGTACAACGAAGGATACCTAGAGTTTTCCGGGCCGGCACTTTTCTACGAGAGTGGCAACCCGTCCATCTACATTTCCGCTGACGGGGTAACTAAACTTTCGCGGCAGTCGGTGTTCTGGGGCAACGACGGCAACAACGAGCCGTTTATCGAGGTGGAATCTGGAGGAAAGCTGAGGATTCCCAAATCGGTCAGGTTCATTGGCAATGAGGACTCTGACTGCAGCACCGTCTACTACGAGGAAAATGATCGGTGCCGGTGATAGGGGTCGAGTTCGAGCGCACTCCCTCGGGTGTATTCCCTGGGCTGCAGAGCCGGCCGAGTCTTTCGGCATGACGGTTTGCGCAACGGCGCACTGAAGTCAAATTTGTTGAGAGTATCTAGTTTTGCGCGTATTCCGACGAGTTTTGAGTTTTTGAATGCCCTGGGTATTGTTTGCTTTCCCCTCGGAAAGTGTGAAGTCAGTGTACACATTCGCCGTGATTATGATATTTCGGCGCGTGGAAGCTGTAGAAAAAGATACCTCCAATTTCTATATACGAGTGGGATGAAAACGTGGAAGGTCATGTCGCTGTCAAGCAGCTGGAATATTGGATGATGTGGTAATGAACAGAGGCAGTGCCGGTTTCATGCATCTCGCCATGTCTTATTCCCTCTGCCGGTACATGCCTCCTCCCATCTTTCGCCGCCTATATACTCCTCGAACCATCCCGCTGACCTAGATGGCACCAGTGTATGTCGTGTTTCATGCTACCGTCGGTATGGAATGCGGTAGCCGGGTCTGTGTTTTGTTCCTTCCTGGAGACCATGCGATAGGAAGCAGGCCTTTTGAGGGAATAAAACGCCCAGGGAACTGAAAAGAGATCTTTGCTAAAGTTGGTGTTCGCGTTGTCGCACCTTTTCGTGTTGTTTGCGGCATTATATTATCACCTTGCGCCTATAGTGAAGAAACGCCTCGGCACGTGTTTTCGCGGCAACATACATGTGGTTCGTTCAGTTTGGGGGGGGGGTGGATTTGAGGACGTCGTCACCGACTCTCTTTTGTTCAGATTCGATGCTCTCCTGGATATGTTCTTGCAGCAAGCAGAGCTACTGAAGGAGGTGGAGTCTGCATATTGTATTACCGAAGTACGTATAACATATTGTATGTTGTGTTTCAAGCATATTAACTCAAGTGGAACGGGCCTGCTCTCAAGCATTCAACAGTAGTCTGTAGGCATGATTTTCTCTTCGACAAGCGCTTTTTGGGTTATTGCCGGCTTTGTATTACTGTATGAACGCCAGATCCGAGGCCAGTTCCCCGGGGCGGAATGTGTTGGCCTTGCACTTTGTACTTTGTGGTTCGTTTTGGGTGTGGCTTGCATAGGGCTGTCATGCAGAAGGCAAGGGTACCACAATGTCGAGCTTCTGCATGCAATGTCAGCACCGTCGTGGTAACCAAAGCGTCGTTTTACCCGCGCGTTGTGTTGCGCTGCCTAAGCTTGCCGTTGTGTAATTGAGACAAGAGAGCTCGCCCAGTACTTGCTGCCTCGCCAATACGTGTAGTCTAGGCGGTTTGCACAGTAAGTGTGTTTGGTGTTAGGTATATGTGTATATGGTGTTTTATTCGGGGATCTATTCTGGGGTAAGCTATTGGTCACTCCTCGGGGAGAAGGCAGGCGAGTGTTAGGGTCTGCAAGAGCGTAGGGTCTCTTCCTTGATATGTAGCATGTCCGTGGAGAAGACATGATGCAGAGTGCACCGCTTTCCTCGTCTGTTGGCTGGACTTACTTTGTTATTCGGTAAGTACAAAGCAATCAATCTCTAAGTTATAAACTTTGTGTTTGGGCGAGCTGGACGTTTCGGCTTGATTCATGACGCTTGCCATCCATTCTCTGCGCGTTGTGATGGGTTGGTGGCTAAATGCGCGCGGCGAGTAGGACTAGACCATCGTGAGCGAGGTTACTACCTTGTAGCAGGTGGATGGAAGTTGCGCGGTCACCGTGCTGGTGTTCGCAACTTTACGGTATGTACTAATGTATTAAGGTCGAGAAGTATCATGTACTCGACATAGCGATCTCGAACGCCGTCGCCTTATGGCGCATATATATATATAACTATCACTGTGTTTACCATGCGTTTCTTTAGATTCAATTTTATCTCGAAAATACGGATGTGACGCGGGGCCGTTGGCTCTAGTTGAGTTCGAGGGAATGCGCACGTCATGTGTAACTTTCCTACTCCCGAAACCAACAATTTATATAAATCCCTTCATGGGTTAGGCTTTGATGTGGCCACTTCTCAGAAGAAGACTAGACTAACTATGTTCTTGTCCGTAGGCTTGTTGGTAATTTGCATACAACGGCTGATAGCTTACGCAACAGGAACTCGACAACCACGTGCTCCAGGGGGTGCCTTCGCACGCGCCACCCGCCGCCATCTGACAAGTCTCCCGGTCCTTCGCGTTGAGCTCAGGAAGCAATCGCTAAAACTTTCACAAAAAAGCGTTGAGATAACTTTTTCGAAGGCTACAGTCCCTCTATCCAAGATAAGCGCGTAAGGAACACGGACGCAGTCCAGAAAATGCTCTTGACTGTTGTCTGATGGCAAGTATATGACAACGTACAATTTGATAAAGTTGGTGACTGATTGTAGCCAAACTCCATTTATCGAGGTCATGGCGATTTGGCCACATGGTTAGGCAGCCATTACGGTTGTTCAACCTCCACTTGATTGCTATAAAATAATCTATTACGAAAACGTCCAAAATGTAGTAAAGAGTAAAATAACTTTCGCCACAAACCGAGTCCAGTACAAAGCGAGGTAGTATCGACCCGAACCTATATGTTTTTGTAGCATATATATACGTGTGAAGTTATAGGCGGGACCGTATCTTAACAATTGCAGGCTACGGCTCTGCGCTTCGGGCGGAGACTCCGAAAGTGCCTCTTCAGTCGTGCTTCGTTTGATATGAGCCGCGACGAACGGTGCAGGTCACTGTAAACCGAGCACCTTCCTTTAGTGACAGGTAATGGCGTGGTTCAAAATCATAAGAGGAATACTAATTTTTGTGTTGCTTGTCTCCTTGTCTCGTAGTTAATTGCCGCAGAGCTCGTTTCTATAGGAGAACCCGGCACGCTCACTGGTTGTGCTAGATGTAGATGGATCGGAACATAGGTATAATATGAAGAACGCACACACCAAAATCCAAAAGAAGCAGGGTTCAGGTCGGGATAAGTCCCGACGTCAAAACCCCACCCTAGTAGGCGGGATCCGGGATTTTTAACGGCATATCCCGGCATATTTAGGTGATCCCGGATACCGCCTAAGGCGGTACCTGCAAAAAACGCAGTCCCGGTAACCGTTTAAAATATCCCGACAAATGGCACCAGGGCTCGGATGAACCCACGTGATTTTCGAGTCCCGGATACCGCCCAAAGGGTACCGGCATGTTGCAATCCCGACAAAAAAGTGCCGGTTCATTTTAATTTGTAGTATTGGATACCGCCCAAAAAGTACCGGCATATTGAAATCCCAGCAAAAACGCACCGCCATAATAATGGATTGCCGGGATTTCGTGCACTTCTTCACTGGCCGAGTGATCTGTTCTGGGAGATGATATATAACTCTATAAGATCTAAGTGCGTGGTTCGTTTCCTTCCAAACGTTTTCTTTTTTTTTTTCGAGTGCTTTTTTTCATTCTGCAGAAGGTTTTTTGTTTCGGTGCTCTAAGGTCCATTTGTTTTATTTATTTATTTTCTCGGGGCGGGTTCCTTTTCGGCAGAACCAATTTTTATGGGGTCGACAGCAGCCGTGCGAACCAACACCAGCCACCTGCCCACACCTCCTAGCGTGTGCGGTCCAGCAGAGCAATGAGCGCTCCGGATGGGAACCTCAGTGCTGAAAGTAGTGCAGCGGCCGCGTCCGCCGAGGGGTCTGTGCCTGGTTCGGGTGCAACCGTCCCCCTCTGATGACCTGGCGAAGCCGACTGTTCTACCGGTTAGGCTAGCTAGCTGGATTTTACTTCATTCGCATCAAGTTCCAGCATATTGCATTTCCGGCGAAAAATAACCGGGACATTTTGCTGTACCGGTTACCGACGAAGGCGGTCCCGGCATATTGCGTGCCCCGGCGAAAATGTACCAGCATATATATTTAGATTGTCCCGGATACCGCGAAGGCGGTACCGGCAAAAAAATTAGTCCCCGCAACCAGGCCAAAGTATCCCGGCACATTGCATTTCCGTCCCGTTGTGACCCGACAACAAATCCCTTCCCGACATGAACCCTGAAAAGAAGTACTATGTTCAACCAAGGTATGTATGTCTGGGAAGGGAAACATCAGCCAGGTAGTTCTAAACGATCTTGCACGACCTGTATTACATATTCAACAGACGGTAGAAGTATGTGTATGGTACTGGTCATGAGATCCACCAAACCATAGTATGACTGCGTTGTTCCTAAATTTCTATTTTACACAATCGATTTAATCTGGATTCAAAACCTCCACGGAACAAACCAGGTTTGGTTGTTTATTGCATAGTATGGGTCGTAAGCTCTCGGCGTGTGTACGAAGCGAGATATCATCGACTCGAAACTATATGTTTTTCTCATCATCGCACGACACGGCTCTCCCAACCCTGCGGCCCTCACGAAACAGTCTCTGCTGCCGTATTCTGTGTGATACGGGCCGCGAGAAGGTGCAATAAAATGCGGATCTATTACCGTCGATAGAGTCTCACGACGCGATTCAAACTGAGCGTGAAGGTGGTTTACGTGGGTTGTCGTGTTTATCTCTGTCTCGCACAGTTTATCACCACAGAGGTTGCCTCTCTAACAGCCGTCGGCACGGAAACTGGTAATGCTGGACGTAAAGGAGTTGGAAAATCGGCTTGATGCGAAGAACAGACATTAAACGTTGCCGTACGTTCAACGCGTACACTATATGTTTATGAACAGAAAACTCAGCCAGATACAGCTCAATTGACTTGCACGAACTTATTACTTGCTGACACAACCGATTGCAGTGATCCCTCTATGGTGACGGCATTTCCGGGTGACACAACAACCCACCGAACACGCCAGAGGTTTTGTTTGTCTTATCCTATGGGCTCATGGCTCTGAGCTCCCGGTGTCAGTATGTTCTTCACCTTAAACTCGTTTGAGTCATTCCACTGTAGTTGTTGCACGTTTTGGGCCATACGGAGTTCGTATCCGATTGAGCTCCTCAGCTGAAGAAATACCGGTTAATCGAGTTATTTCACTAGTATAGTTTGAGGAATGAGGAAACGAATATCGGACGGGTTGCGCGAACGAATGATTTCGAAAAAAAAATTGGGTGACATATTAATCTCCTCATGCTAGGAGCTCAGGAAATTTCTGCCGCACCGTTACCGTAGCATGGATTTTTCTGTCGACCTATCTACATCCTGCACAACCAATTGCTTCACCTACGCACTGTTTCCGGCGACACGGTTGCCCGTACGGGTCATCATCACCCCGCATCTAATCCGGAAACGAACCTAGAAAATAAAACCAAGCAAAGTCGCAGCAGCAAAGCGGATGACACCACGCAGCCGACGTTGCAGCATCACAACAAAAACTTATATACAGGTTAATAGTGGTCACTCTACTGCACCGGCATTTCTGGCAGACACAACCGGCCTTATTCAGGTCATTGCCGGCACCGGCACTATTTGTGGGGATGGGTTTGCCCACTATGGCAGTGCCGGTACGCAGATTGCGGGCCGTCCAACCTCGGTGGAGTCTCACGGTGTGGACCAACCGCCTTAAGGCGGCAATTCCCAGAAGTATTGGTCAATGACGATATATGGGAAATAACAGTTGGCCGACAGTGATAGAGAATTGTCTTCTTGAAATTGATGCATTCCTTCACGAAATGCCTAGGTTCCTTGCCCTACCCTCTCTTCATGCCGGTTTCTGTCAAACGTCGCCGTGGTTCGACACAATATACGTCTTGAAGGCAAGTTGGAAGGGTCCCATCGGCCCGCAAGGCACCGATTTGGGGAGAAGAGCATCGAGGTATATTTCAAGTCGTGCCTTGGTGGCTAGGGCCTATCTGTCACAACCGGGGTATATAGTTCTGAAACCACGCTGAACGGTGCGAGCAACGCGTCCCGATCAAAACCAAGGCGCTTGTGGCAGGTAGAAAAACAGGGTGGGAATATAGATCGAGACTGGGGCAGTCTCAGGTGATTTTATGAGCTCATTACAACCGTGATATCAACTTAAAATCTGTGTTCAAGGCGAACAACAATTGTCTGGACAAAGACAGGGAGTTCAAAAGATATAAGCGGCTCAACATCACTGTTTGCCGCACTGGCCGCAGTGCATAACTCCTTTTCACACAGAACGACTGGCGGTTGTAACTGCGACCGTTCAACTATCTGGGTACAGTAGTGTAGATTCACATGGACGTATAGCTCTACATCGAATGTCCCGTCCCTCGTTGAAGGTGCCAGAGGAATAGGTGCACGGTCCTTTCGCACGTTGCTCAAGTTTTTAACCATACCATAAGCAGTACAGTAACACCACTTAATTGGGGCAGGGTCACACTCATGAGCGACTATTCAGCCGTAGAATATCATAGGGGTTGAATCGGACAGTTTTACTCTCCCAGCGATCTACTACTGAGATATTTCAACAGATGCCCTAGTTCCGCCAGTTGAGTGCTAACTCCCTCACGTACGTATCGCATGATTAATCACGATCGTACGCATAGCATCATGCATACCAACGATACCCTGCGTGTATGGCTGTGCCCATCTTACGAGCGTAACAAAAGCGGCCGGCGTTCAGACGGCTGTAACAACTAATGCATATTTGATTATGGTTATTCAGCCCCTCGCCCGCATTAAGCTAACCATAGGTGACAACATGGAAACACGTGCTTGTACCATACATAGGTATCCTGATATTTAATCGTGAGGGTAGCTTTCATTAGGGCACATTCCATACATAGGTATCCTGATATTTTAATCGTGAGGGTAGCTTTCATTAGGGCACATTGTCGCTGTCTGTGACTGAGCATCTTTTCGCGGCGCTAACCTCTCGGGTTTTGTCAGAGCCGGACAAAGTCGCTCTTTTGGCCGCAGTGACGGGTACTCATGCATCCGCGGGTGGTTTAGACGAGGGAGGGACCAGGACGCGCGCTACGGTAGGGGTGTAGGTAATAGTTGGTAGCGTTGCTAACTTCGAGAGATCATACCCTCATGATGAACAAAAATGACGAAACAAACGTGTGTGCAACCGACGAACAGCGCCATCGCCTAGGTATCTACCGGGGTGCTGCTAACCACAGTCGTATTCGCAATAGGTTGTGTCCTTCCTCACTCGGGATAGCAAGCGATTCGCAAAAAGGCGCCATTCCTGTGTTTGCACGCATACTTTAGGCCCGCGTGCGATCAGGTTTGGGTGAGACCAGAGTCTCAGGTGGGAGCCGGAAGCATCTTTGAGTTGTGTGTATGTTGGCTAGCGAACTATAATAGTGAGACACAAGAAATGTGCGGCACGCCAAGTGCAGTGCATGATTTGGCGTCGCACTGATCCGCTGAATATTATATGCGTGTTGTGCAAATGCAAACGTACGAGTCACAATGCCCCATAAACGTTGAAAATGCGGCAGGATGAGATCATTGGTCGACCTATGCGCGTTGTACAGTGCCGCTAGCTTCGTTCTACTTCTGACCGCAAAGCTTCCCCGTAAGACATCGCCGTTGTGCAAATACTCCCCGAGTATTCCCACGGTGATCCAACAACAACGGGTATTGGAACTTGCCTCCAGTTCTCTGAAGGATGCCGACATTATTACGATCCAACATCCAACGCCGCAGTGGTTAGTGTGTGTGACCAGCGACACCCCTGCATGTTTTGAGTTGATGGCGAGCAGAAAGCGAAAATACCAGGTATTTCTGAAACCGACACATATGAAACTCCAAGCTATCGCCACAGTAGTATCACATGACAAATCCAAGCTACATTCAAAAGTCCAGCTTCACATAATCTTAACCGCAGAGAGTTGGTTGAATTAGGCACACAACACGTGTAGTGGATCACTGCCTCTTTGCACTACAAAATCGAAGGTATGTTACGAGGGTAGGCGTGCGTGAGATATCCGTCATCAACCCAAATCTTGCCCTCACCACGTTACGCTTTCTCCCCGCCAAAATCCAATGCCTGTCGTTTTATATTGTCATTGATCGCTTCCTTCGTTACATGTTAATACACGGGGTGACGGCCATAGATCTTACCCATAGGTGCTCTGAATCAGGAGTCGATCCGACGCTTTCTCGGAGCTGCAGAAGAAAGAAAAAACCTACAAACCGATATACATAAGTAGAAGCACTCCCTCGCAACAATCAAGCGTGCATTAAAGTTCGCATTTATTTTACGAAAGACCCCCTCAACAATAAGCGGCCACATTGCAAAGCGGACTATTGTACCCAGCGAACACGTGGCAAAAAAGTTACTTAAAAACACCAAGGGACGGTTACGTCACGCACTACTACAGCTAGCTGCAGCACCGGCTTGTGACTAGCACGACTAATTCGTGGTGTGTGGAACACCTTTTCTTGTTCAACGAAACCTGTCTCGGAGCGACCCAGTGCAGCAATATCCGCACCCACGACCATCCGCGATGGCAATTTTTCAACATACCCGTAGACGATAGGTCACAGCGGGCCTCCTTCCAATGCACCGCCCAAGGTACGCTGGACAGCAAGCACGCTCTGTAGGGGCGCCGTTACCGTTTGTGCGGCACCTAGCCTGCGGACCTAATTCACCCAACCGACAACCTTGAGAGACAATGTAAAATATGCGGGTATGATACGATTGAACTCTCCTACAGCCCCAACTCCTGACCACGGCCTACACAACGAATACTATTATGCACCGCAAAACGATAATCCAACGCAAGCGTGTTTAGCTCTTGTTCGGAGAAGCCTCCGCCGTCGGAAATTCTTATGGTAAAAAGGTGCTGCTCATATTGCAGCAACGGTCGAAAATAATAGTACCCCTGGTATAGCGACAGCACGCGCTACCACAACCCGAACAGATCAACGAAACCACACCGTCCGGTAAACCAAAATCTTCAAAAGGTAGAAGAGGTACGTGCGCAATCACACGGCAATGTTAGCGTTTTTGACGTGAACATGATGAAATGTTGAATATGTGATAAACAAACATATATGCACAACATGCGGGAGCAAGTGACAAAGGCTGGCACATCCGGCATCCTCGTTACACTCACATCTCATCATTATTGTACCAAACGGTACCATGCATCAAAATGCATCGTACGTATATATGCGTGAGACGTGGGAACGGGTTGTCTCACGCTTAATTCCTTAGGTATCCTCGCCGAGGCAGATCTGGTCCTCTTCAAATAAAACCGTGCTGTACGTGGGATCGTCGTTGTCATAGAAACAAACGGAGCTAGGAACATCGATCTGCCCTCCAGCGGCGACGAGCACGGCCGTGTTGCTGGTGTCTGCAGGGCTGACGTTGTCGTCGTTGTCCCAGAACACAGACTCCTCCGAAAGCACTGTCACACCTTCGGACGGAACGTAGATAGGGGGAGCATCAGTATTCATTAACGAAGCAGGGCCGGAAAACTTGAAAGTATCGTTGGTTGTACAAGGCTCCACCGACGCCGTCGAACGCCAAGTAGTCCTTGAATACGGCTGTGGCCTTGTTCCTGAAGTTGAATTGGTCGCTGACGCCGTTGTAGATGGCGCCACCCTCCTCGGCCCAGAGATCTGAGAACACCGCGTCTCCTCTGATGTTAACATTCCATTTGCTGTAGATGCCTCCTCCGTTGTTCCCGTCATCGTTGAGGATGCTCACATCCGATATCTCCAACGCACCGCTAGACAGCACCGACCCGGTGTCCCCGACGTACAGGGCACCGCCGGGGCCTAGGTCGCTCTCCCCGTGCCCCCCAACCTCGCAGCGCTTGAAAGTTGCCTCCCCGTCTACCCTGAAGTAGCTGTCAGTGTAGATACACCCTCCGCTTAAGGGAGTGCGAGGCAAAGTCGGAGCTTTCGTCGGTCACGCTTCGGACGCCGACGTCGTACATGATCAGATCGTACATATAGAGCACGGTGAATCTTTCTCCAGCGGGCATAACTTCGCCGTAAACGTCCTGATCGTCTTGACCGTATAACTCCGCATTCACATCCCATATCAGCTTTACCCCTTTAGTGACCTCTAAGCGGAGGTTGATCATGTTCACGTGTGCGTTGGAGTTGTAGGCGTCCGCGTTCGATTCTACCGTGAAAGTGTTGGAGTCCGTGCTCATCGCGTGGTGAAGTTTTCGCATCTGAAGTCTGTCCAGGGGTCTATCTGAATGATCACATCCTGGGGTTTGGTCTATTGAAACACGGCCTGCGGGTCTTTGCACGTTTCCACCAATCCATGTCGGAACGTCGAGAATAGAAGGAACTGTGCAGCGTAAAGCGTGGTAAACATGGAAAGCCGTTCGGGTCATAGCGTCGGTGATGGAGGAGGGCTCAATGGTTAGACCGCGAGACACATGCTACGGCATAGAGGTGAACCATTTTCTCTAAAGCCTCCTCATTGTAGGAGCTACGTGTCTTGCTCGGGGTTGTGAAACTATACTAGCTAAACCCTGTAAAAACGAACATGATCTAACTGCAGTTGTTACTCAACACGAAGATTTACAAAGTGTTCAAAAAAAAAACTGAAAAAACAAGGTCAGTGTCCCGGCGATGATTTAGGGTTAGAGGCACAACAATAACAACAACAACAATAACAACAACAACAACAACAGCAACAACAACCACCACAACAACAACAACCACAACAACAACAGCCATAAACTATCACAGTTCGGGGTTAATTTTGTAACCGACCAAAGTTAAGGTAGGCGGGTCACGTTTGGGGCCCGTGTTTGCAGTGACTCGGGGTCTACCCACGCAAGTAACCTCCCGTATACTTTGCGGTCCTAAGCTTTCGTGCTCTGAATGCTTTGTGTGAAATAAAAGGTGGGGGACACAGAGTACCCCCTGTATGTCTGCCAATTCAGCAGGTCCTCGGAGAGTACACACTTTCGTTCCTTCGTAGAGATGTAGCTGTATTCATTTCCACCAGAGCCCGGGATAGCTTCTGAGATCGGAGGCACGTGCCTCCGATCTACTTCCTAACTTTCCCGAATATAAACCGCCAACCTTATCATACGAAACCCATCCAAATGATCTCAAATTCGGATACTTACAGGCCTTTCGAGGCCGTATCTTAACACTGGCCCACCCTAATGAGTCGCATATGCAAAAACATGGGAGATTTGGCGGAACTCCGGTTCTACGAACTAGAACATGAGTCGAAAATGCGGCTCCTCAAAACCCACTCCCACATCTCTAACCGTCTGGCTATGGAGCCAGGAACACGCGAAAAAAAGCAGTAGAAAGAAACGCAGACCCCACAACAAGGCAATAGTCACACATCAAAAACCTGCCGCATGCCGCCGGTGTGGCGGGGGGGGCAGAAAAGGTCTACGGCAAACTAACCACAGAAAAGGTACTATGGCGAGGCGAGCCCTCGTCGATATGGAGGGGAACACAGGCGCTAACACAAGGGAGAAGTCATGCAAAAAACCTCCCGCGGGCCATCGACAAGGCGGGGGGTTAGACGAGGAAACGACAAATACCCGGGATGGAAGGTGGCAACACCTACAGCTCCGCTAGGGAAGGAAGTGTTTAGACGAAAAAAACAAAATAGAACAATTACAACACATGAAAGACAAAAAATGACACACAGACCCGTACATAGCCCTATACCACGTTACGCGCGAACAGGGTACACTGGTCGCCCCCCGGCTCCGGGCTGAGGAGGGCGTCGGCAGGGCGTCGACGCCACTTGTGAAGTTAGAAGTGGGGGACACAGAGTGCCCCCTGCAGGTTTGCCAATTGAGCAGGTCCTCGGAGAGTACTCACTTTCGTTCCTTCGTAGAGATGTAGCTTTATTCGTTATTCGTTTCCACTAGAGCCCGGGATATCTTCTGAGGTCGGAGGAACGTGCCTCCGATTTACTTCCTAGCTTTCCCGAATATATACCGCCAACCTGATCATAGGAAACCCATCCAAATGATCTCAAATTCGGATACTTACAGGCCTTTCGAGGCCGTATTTTAACCTTTCTTTGCCATATGAACCCGCAATGCAATGGTTAGCTACGCCGCGCCAAAGAACAATCACACAAGTACTTGTTCCCGTGAACTACAGCATCACATGTGTGAGTTGCAAAAACCAGTAGAAGCAAAAATGGGTTTGCCCCTACTGCGGTAGCCTTGGTAAACCGTTACACCAACATGCCATAAAATATATCATGTCTGGAGCCCGAGCGAAAACGAAAAACGTGCATACCCGTAAATTCACCGTTTAAGTATGCTATCGTTTGCCCAATTTATCCTGCGCTTCGGAAGACGCGCGAGAGGAGGTTACCGCCGCCGATAAAATTGCGGAACCAACGTACCGCACGTGATACCGTCATGAGTCCCTCTATGAATACTTTCTGTTTAGTGTCAACCCACGCGTATGTGGCTATACCCTGTACGAAAATGATGCTGTAATAACAAACCCAAACACACCCCTGTGGCTCTTTCATTCCTGTCTTGGTACGGGTGATAGAACGTGATAGCTCTGGGCACTGCACCACGCGTAGAGCCCTTTGTATGCTGCTACGCGAAAAGAGAGCGGTGAACGTTAAATACATGCACATGCGCGGAGTGTTTGGTATTTATTCCCCAAGGTTGCAATCCAAACGTACGAAGCAAAACATACTTCCAACCACCCTAGGCCCTCCTTATGCCCATTAGCCCTGCACCATATGCTTCATCCTGCGATGTCCACTATGGCATCTAGAGGAAACGGTAGAGTGCACGAACTGTAGCCTCTCGAAGATTGGTGGTCGTTTGATCAACCCGCCGGTAGAAGCACTCCCAGCCCCCGGTGTGTAGTGATATTATTTACGAAGCAATATTATCAACGCAGACGTGTCAACGAGGCAGCAAGCGCTTGAAGCGAACGTGTACTCTCCGACTACAGCTTACGGCGGGAGATCAAAACAGTCTGAACCGATTGAAGGCACTTTCTACGATGAGAGGGGCGGCACGTTTGGGGAACCCCGGTTTGACTGACAGAACCTTGTTTTAACCGGTGACACCTTGTTTTGACTAGCGGAGGGTCACCAGCTGAGGAACTCCCCGACATCGTCCCACTGCCCATGCTGTTTTTCATTATCATTCCGCATAAATCATTCCTAAAGCATGGGGCCATTCGTCGGACTGTACTATCTGGTTCAACCGGTGTCAGGTTCGATGGGATTCTAGAGGTACTCGAGCGAGGCGGCCTGAAAAAAAATTTGCTCCACCCCTACTGCTGTATCATGCATCTGAACCTATTTCAAACGGTGAAAGAAAGCCTGGACCCGGAGCACAGCCACAATTCGGCGGAGTATCCATCTTGTTATGATTGCTCTCGAATTAGAATGTGCGAGCTGGACACTTGGCTGAAACATAGCTGAAATAATGATGCAGTTTACGGAAACGGACATGTCGAGCATGCTATGAACTGTCACAGTGAAGTGCTTGATGTCGCACGAGAGAACCCTGGCTTCTCGAACGCCCGCAACGTTTGCCCTGTAAGTGCGATGCGTCTATGCATGTGAGGACCCACGCGGGTGAACTTGTCTGACGCACGCGAGAAGCTACAATGCCAGCCGCTCAAGCTGCATTTCCATATCTGAAGCTCGGCACTGGGGCAGCCCTAGGTTTCGAAATATAGCACAAGACGTCGTCACGTACACGCGAGCCAATTGGAGAAGTGAACCGTTTTTTTGCGTTGTGTGTTGGTTGAAAGTTAGAAAGCCTCACTTGTAGAAACCGTAACAGCTAAAACGCCTGCTATGGTGTGGATACGACCTGTTTTTCCTACGGATCCTTCCTTAGAAGCATTCATGTTTACACCCAAAAATCGTCGAGGTAAATGGCGGTTGTAAAACGATTAGGACTCTTCATCGTACCACTGGTATTCCAGCGACATTAAACATCACAGCCAGTCCAATTCTACCTCATCCACAAAAACGAAGCCACGTGACTAAGTAATCCAGTGGATATCGCTATAAACCTAAACGCGCCCTTCTCGTAGCTGGCGTCGTATGATAGCTTCACGTCGTCGGTTCAACAACAAACCCGGCCCGTTAACTTCGGTCATAGGTTTCTTGTTTTTTATGCATGACACGGAAGAGGAAGCAACGAAATCCGTTCTCTGGGCGCACTTACTTGAGAGACTATCTAGTTTACCGCAGACCTGACTTCAATATAAAATGAAGGTGTAATCCGACGAACAATCCCAAGGTGTTGCACTGTAGGCATACAACGAGTATTCTTGTCCACAACTAATGGGGAATTTCGACGAAATTACGCTCCTCGTTTGAGGAACTCCGTCTGTCAGACGGTGTATGGGAAAATCCTTGCTGCCCCGATCGTAGAACCGTTACAGTGCTGGTTGGTGCTGTTGGAAGGAAAACCGACGACTCATCACTAGGCTGCATCACGTTGGTCCCATTGTCCCCGCCTGGCTAGCGCCACAAACCTTTCTGCCGGTTGGCATTGGTGTTTGGGTTTTTTTAGGGAGCAAGGTGCGGGTTGATTGTTCAACTTGCAGGCGTTAAAAAGATTTTTCCCGGACGAGATGCAACGCCCATAATCGAGGAACACTGCAAGCAGCCCACCATCCGGTGCAGAAGCATGCTACGAAGGAGGGACAACAGACAATTTCTATGGCTCCTCGTTTGAAAATGTCTATACCTCGTGCAAAAAGTGCCTTTGAAGCAAACGTTTTAGGTGCAACCCCATGAAAGATTGTATAGCCGACCAAGCACACAGCACCGTGTTTTCAACGTGTTGTACTTAGTCTTTACAACACAAGAGCGTTCCGATGACATTACGGGCAGTTTCCTCCGTTTGAGAAGCCCTGTCTGTCGGAAATATTTTTGCCACGTAGGCATATGTCTGTCGCAACTCGCGTCGAATGCTCCAACCTTATGTCGGAATGATAACACACGGAAGGGCCATGGTACGGGGGTTTGCGCCCAATATTTTCCGAAGGTTTAGGAGCTATTTAGTTATACAGTATAGAGGCATGTGGTTGAACCAAAGACGGACTTTGATGAGCAAATCTATAAAAATGAAACTTAGTCCGATGCATGATCCCATCGCCTGTATATATATATCGAATGATTCCGCGTGAAGACAGACGATTTGCTGACTGTTTTAGGTTGAGCAAACCGATCAGCCACAAACTAATTTCTTTTAGTGAAACAGCAATACCCCCACCGTGGGTCGCCCGTTTCGAGAAGATATATACCATGGATGAATATGAGCAAAACCAGCTGCACAATTTCATGAACTAGGCGTTTAACGACTAGCCTTGAGGATTGCGCGTCGGGTCCAACTGCTTTGGGTACTTCCTGTTTCGTAGAGGGCCCCCCCGACAGCGAGAAAATGTTTCACCGAAAAGCTCAACCCCCTACAGTAGCAAGCATCGTGCGCCCAAGCGTGGGGGTTTAAGAACTCACCCGGTTCGTGTCATCCTGCACCAACGCAAAGGTGCCGTCGTCGCCGGGGGGGGGGGCGTGGGGGTACTACAAGGTAGATTGCACTCCTACCAGACGAGCCAGACACGTGTTTGCGGCTGAGGAGACCGGAGACGACCAGTTGAGGTCTGGGTGGGTGATGAGGAGTGAGGGCGGAAGCGTCAGGGGAGGACACAAATGGAGGCTGTGATAGTAGTTGCCCATGCGAATGGTCTCTGAGATATTGTGTTCCGCAAGGGGATACTGTGAAGAGGTAGATATGTCGCATGTCACATACTGCTAGAGCTCCGTCAACCGCTCTTCTCATGCCTGCATATCCTTCGGCAAGGGTCAGTGGCGTGCGCTAACGTACAGGAATAATACGGTTTCCGGGGCATGGGAGTAATGCTGGGAAAATATTATTAGCGGACATAAAATCGAATTTTGCTGAAGCTCGGGCCCCGCGTACTCATGAAAATGTGCAAGTGAAAGCACTCAGTCTAGGAATATTTGGCTCTATGTAGAGCTCTCCTGCACGCATCATCACAATTTTTAGAGGCGGATAACATCTCATGAAGTCCACAGGTTCAAATTGTATTTCTTTACCTAGCGCGGACACGGTGACTCACGCTGTTCACTGGATCTCGTGACGGACAGCTAATCGTGACGGGAAAAAAAACTCTACTTACCACCCGTAATAGCACATGAGGGCACGGCTACCGTAAACCTTGCAATGTCCTGGTTCACGCTAGCTCTAGACGGGATATTTACAGGCGCGTGTCACGACGGAAGTGCACCATGTTTTTCATGGGTTTCCTCAAACTTGAGAGGTTGACCTCTCCCAAAAACTGATTTGGAGAAAACATTAACTTCTACCCCGGGTGATAGTAGGTAACTATCATATGGCCTAGTAGGCACACGACGATAATAACGCAAAATATAGCCAACTTCTTGCTCCCCCCTTCGAAAACCATTTCAGACGAAATGAGGCATACCTTAATACCCCAATCGTAGCACGCGTCAACAGAGATAGTTCCACAGTCGCTGCGCGATGACTGAACTGTTGCTATGAGCGATACGCATACCCAGACGGGGTTGAGCGTCAATTGCGCGGGACTCGTCACTTGATAGCTCAATTTTCTACCAGTATATCCTCCTCAACTCCGAAACAAAGTTCGATGTGGGTTTTACGCTCCGCCCGATGAAGTATTCAATCGGACAGGCCCTTACCGTTAACAAATTGTGTTGATCGCACGCTCATGCTTCCACAATCCAAATATACTTGGAAGTATGAGCTACCACGAATTTTAACATCAATCCCCTCACAAGCCCACCCTCAGACATCACCACAAAAGCAACGAAACATATAATGCCGATGGGTTTAGCGTCCAGCCCTGGCTGGTTTCAGTCTACCATGTTGAGAGTTTGCGACGGACTGAAACGTGTACGTTTATCCATCGAAAATATTGTATGTTTTTAGGAAAACGGAGCAGAGCACGTGAGCGACCTAGATAACTTTTTCGAACGACTTACGATGTTTAACTTGAAACTAGCACCGAAGAAGGCTTATCTGGGGATGCGTACTATCAAGTTTTAAGGTCATCGCGTAACAGCGAAGGGAGTAGAACCGGACCCTGGCAAGGTGGAAGCCATGACCAACCTACCCATGCCAACCAACGTTTGTCAACTACGACCCTTGTTAGGAGCGCTGTCATATTACCGGCAAATTTTTGGCACAAATGACAACCGTTACGCGACCTCTGAATAACCTCTTAAAAAAAGAGTGTCAACTTCGTGTTCACCTTAGAGTGTGTTGAGATTGTACAAACCTTGTTGAAACGGTTTTCCAGCCAAGACGTGCTCGCCTTTCTGGATTTCAAAGCAGCCTTGTCCGGAAAGCGACCATTTCGTTTGATCACCAACGCCTCTATTGACGGGTTAGGTGCAGTCGTTGAGCAGGCACGGCCAGACACGCCAACCCAACCTCTGTGTCTTCTGAGCAGATCGACACTCCCCAATGTACATAATTGGAGTGCGACGGAACTAGAATGCGCTGCTATCGTGTGGGCAGCCAAAAAGAACAGAGAATTGTTCTACGGTATACCCTTTGTTGTAGTAAGCGATCACCAACCACTGAAAATCTTGGAGAGTCTCGCGACCAAGGTTAATAGAGCACAGCGGTGGTATGATTTTTTAAGTGCATATACGTATACGTTGGAATATCGACCAGGGAAGAACAATGGTAATGCAGACCTATTGTCGAGATTACCATTACCGGCAACGAAAGCTGACAGCCACCCCGAGTTTCGACTATCTGATCCAACGGAGATGTTGACGTTTACATGATTGGTGCGAGTGGAGTACATCCTGCCCAGTCAACGAACCTACCGACTCCTTGTTTCATTGATGGGAAAGAGCCGGACCCTGGATTTAATTTTGCCGGGGGGGAGAGAGAGTTAAAATCAGCTCCACTCACAACCAAAGAGGAGGAAACTCGAGTCTCTGGGAGATGATCCAGACTGAGCGTATAAAAAGAAAATCAACAGAAGTTGAAAAACAACGTACATTCGCAGCGCCAAATGAGACACCTCTAACACATCAGACTCTGCAAGTAGTGAGTGGTCAGTGGGAACCAGGTCTGATATTGCATGCATGTCCCATGACAGAAGAAGGACAGAGGTTTTGGGGTTTAAGAGAGAACCAAATGGTAGCCGTGATTTTAAGCCAGAAGAAGGCAGTGGCGCTGGAGCAGCCAGCAGCCAAAATCAAATTACTGCGAACGAGGAACTTCCAGAGGAAGAATTAGACAGTATGGGAGCACGGAAATTCGGAGAGAGATTGTGCGAGAAAACTGCCAGTGATTGGTCGGCTGCGCAGCTCGATTATGAAACGGCAAGAGTAGCAGTAGAGCTTATACTTGCCAAGGTCCCCATAGAGGACATGTCTGAGGAGGCAATACCAGACACTGTAGCCAAGAAAGAAGTAAATGGTTAGTTTCTCAGAGCGAATTAATGGAACTGCGCAACTCCCAAGAGTTACTAGTGAAACGCCTTTCCATTGAACGTGCCCATCGCGAGGACAGGGATCCCGGAAAGTTCGAGCGGTTGCTAGAGGAGGATCCTGTGCGGACATACGTGCCAGTGTCATTGAGGTCATGGGTGATGGACTGCATACACAAGGAAGTTGCTCACCTGCGTGAGAAGGTTACCCGTGCTCTGTTGCAGCGATTTTACTGGTGGATAGGAGTGGCTGACAGTGTTAAGTGGTGGATTAGAAGGTGTTACACTTGTCACGCGAGAAAGAGCGCCCGAAGTACCATCAGGTGGCCGCTAGTTTCCTTAAGATTACCTAGTCACCCGGGGCAGATGGTGTCTTTTGACTTGTTATGACCACTGCCGGAAACAGAGAATGGCAACGCCTACGTGCTTTTGAATGTCGATTCATTTAGTAGGCTCGCGGAAGGATATGCAATGACGAAGGATGAGAAGACAGCCAGAGGTTGTGCTTCGCGAATTGTAGACGACTGCATACCACGACGGGGTTGTCCGCACACCTTCCTATCGGATAGAGGTACAGAATTCGTAATTCATATCCGAAGTCAGTTCTAGAGCTGTATATGAAACATTGGGGGCCGTTAAGAAATTTACTAGCTCTTATCGTCCCCAAACCAACAGAACGATTGAAAGAATAAACCATATATTGTGTCAGATGTTATCGTATCTTATAGCGGACGACCAGAAGAACTGGGATGAAATGTTAATAGCCGCCGTAATCGCACGTAGCAACAATGTTAGAAGAGGCACAGGGTTAGCGCTAAAAGAAGTGAACTATGGCAGATACCCCCGGTTGCCGAGGACGATATTGGAAGGATGAGGTGTGAGGGGACACCAGAGCCTGAAACAAGACCAGTTAGATTTCCTTCATCTTATGAGAAATCGGCAAGTAAAAGCATATGAACTGGTAAAAGATGGGGATGGATTAATTAAAGCGAGACACGAAGCCGCAAACGAAAAGCTTGACGGGCTAATAACCAAACGGCTAAAGTTCGAAGTAGGAAGTTGGGCATGGATCTATGATGACAAGAGCACCATTTCCGGTGGAGGGAACCACGTGTTAAAACCTAGCGAGACCGATTCGACGTAGTAAGAAATTTGCCCGCACTGCAAAATTAGCGCAATGCTGGACAGGACCCTATAAAATACTGTTTGTTGGTCCAGGATCAACAAGTGATGGGAAACAGGTTGGCCCGAACTTGTTATTAGTAGAGGTTCGTAAGAATGAACTTGGTAGAGAGATATATGCAAGAGTGTCGAAATACCGCTGTAAATAATGTCACAACCCCCATGAAGGAGTGGAAGGGCCAAAGTTCTTGCCTTGGGCTATGAGCAGTTACGTTTTGAACAAATATTGTGAACGTTCACCCCCTTTTCACGGTACAGCGGAAGACGTGTGATGTTTGCATGGGGTTAGACCAACTCCGTATAAAGCCTACTACTATCACTAAACACCGAATATCAAGTGGCTTGGAGGAAATAATGCGGTTCAATACTACACCAGTTGGGATGAGGTGTCCGTGAAAACTTGGGAACATGAGACGGATTTGGAGCAATACGGAAGCTTGGTTTCTAGATATTGGGCAGGAGACCCGGTACAGGTTGGGGGAGAAAATTCGAGGTATCGGAGGTATCGAGTGCAACTAGTTACACGCACACTCGCGTGTTCGAAAGGCGAAATATATGTTGCTACCGGATACAAGGTCTGTTGCGATACCCGCGGGAGGCCTGGGTTGTATGATCGTGACATGATTGGATCGTAAATATAGTTCAAAACTTCTCATGTAGGTTGGCAACTGGCCAGGGTGGTGATGGTGGCAGAGGACGCGGAAAGCAAGGAGCTACCGCACACGATCAATCTGCTGGACCTTGGAAAACGCTACAACGTCCACCTGCGAAAGAAGAAGCTCACGACTATCAGCGAGGAGATAGGGGCTTGGTGTTGGCATGCACACTTGGCCACTCAGAGTGACAAGAAGCCCTTGCACACTATTTGAGGAGATAAGATAGGATACTAAGAAGCATATACTCGAGTATCAAGGGGGAAGGACAGTTATTGGATGGGCGTAGAACATAAGTCTGTCAAGGAAAGGGTTACGTTGGGTACTTAGATACAACAAGGATAAGGCCGACCCTATGTAGGGATACGCCTGGTAATAAAACAAGGGGTTGTTTATCCTTGGATAAGTTGGTGTATAATCGGGCTGGTGGGAAGCTGGTTAAAATAGTACAGATATTAGGCAGCATTCATTGCTGAGCGTTATCTGATGTCCAACAGAGAATTCGTTCCCTTTGGGTATGTGATGTGTGAATGACGGGCACGGGTAGTGAATTTCCTGTTTTGGGTTCAAAGTAAATGGATGGGAAATAGTAAAATGGGAACTGGTTATGACGATAAAATCGAGGGTAGACATTGTGGCGCCACAATTTCCCACGATGAATTTCACAAGTCTAGTCTAAGCCAGTAATTAAAATAGTAGCAATCTCAAACTTGTAGTATTTAGTTCATCATACACATTTTACAGGTGACGATGAACTTGGAAGGGCAAGTGTGGTGAGATTGGTTTTCTCTAGCTAAAGGAATAAACAACTTGGTTTCATTCAGAGTTGGTATGAGAAACAAGCAGGTTTCAGCTGGAAATATTGGGATGTTTGTCTAGGGTAAAGGAGAGAATGGCAAACTGAGCATAATTGAAGGTGTTTCTTCTAGGTCTAGCGAAAAATACTCTGGAGGTACGAAGGGGTAGGGCCAGAAGAGAGCTGGTCAATGCAGCAGTAGACCAATCAACAACAGTCTCTAGGTGAGATCTCGGAAGATGCACCGGCTGGATTTGAATAGGAGGGTGTTTGAATTTGTACGGAAAACAGAGTGGAGTATGTTCAAAATTGAACGGGAAAATCACCCGGACTCTTATGGTAGCGCTGGTCTCTTGTGGCGGACATGGCCCAGGGTAGAGCTGAGGGATGGCTAGCAGGGCAGGGAGCCAGTGGATAAAGCGGCACAGGATTGAGGTTAGCTGCTGAGGAGTACGAGATGGGTGGTTGAAGCAGGTCGGGAGCAATCTCGCCGCCGTTGCAGGCCGGCTAGGTTTGTGTTGATCAGCAGTCAGCCGAAGGTCAGCGTCGGTTGCGAATACGATGCGTCTGCCCGTTGTTGCGTGTTGCCAGGTAATACACGTGTTCTCTGGTACCAGCTCTATTTGTTGGGCGGTCATCTCACTCAGGTGCTCTTGCAGTGATGGCTTTTTTATTGATCAAACACAATCAGCTCTAATAATTCTCCAAATTTTGCGTAGGATAGGCGTGTTGGCACTTGGAAACTTTCGAGCACAAACACGATCAGTTCCAATATGTCACACAAAGTCAGTATACACCAGCGCCACGGCGGCAGCAGTAGAACGGCCGCCGTGTTTCAAGCTCCTGCCTATCTATGTGCCAGTAGTCGCAGTGTAGCTATGTGTGGTTGATGAACAGCAGGAGGTCCAACCACGACAAAAATGCCGAGGTTCCTCATATATTTGTATGTTTAGGTGTGCGCTACAGTAATGTTTCTGCTGCTACTTGATGCTTCGTATACCTGGCATGACGTCCGACAAAACCTATTTGACCGTTGCAGTGGACGTGTTAACATCTTCATGGTTCGACCTCCTACTACCGCGTACCAGCCACACACACATAGACCTTGACTACTGGCGTCCAATTCAATGCATGTTGACGAGGGACGAAAGGGATGAAGACCTTCACGATAAAGATGAAGGCTCAATCAATTGTAGGGCGGAGGGACAATGACCTGCTTGGTGACCTTCTATCTGAGTCTCCCCTAAGGAGGGAGATATAAAGAAAAAATATGCGAAGATAGTCGATGGGATGAGCGCAAAAAACTAATAAAAAAAAATACCTTGGAGCACGGCTGAGGTCGTACCGCTACTGCTGTACTGCTGCCTACTGATAATTTTGGGCTGCCAGGCCAAGCGATTGCTCTTGAAGGACATAAATCAACGCTTTCGTGATCGTCTTGTTTGTGTGCTAATGACCGCAAACACTCCCCTTATAGAAAAACGCAAATAGACACACATGGGACCACCGTTCGTAGCCGTCACCAAAGAGTGCTGCTACTGCGTGGCAGACAGCGCAGAAGGTGAGCTGATGCGCTGATGATGTTGTGTACAGCGGGTGGGAGAGAGCGGTCAAATATGGTCCCTTATCTATGTTTTTTCCTCGGTGCGAGTATAACTCACTCTTACTCGCGTAGAATCACAAGAATAACTCAGCTACGAAAGAGTTCCAAAGGGCTGGGTAAAATATGTATGATGTTTGACGGGTGCTCCTGATGTGTGTTGCTGCTGCTGCTGACCCTCGTCTGACAGCGAGACGGGCGGAAGTATGGCCGTTGCTCTGTACATCTTGACCGGTGCGACTCTCAGGTGTGAGCGCACCAACTCGGCTAGGTATCCAAGGGCTAGATGCCACAGTTATGGCGTTCGACGGACTTGTGTCTCTGCTGGTGCTGTTACTGCTGCTGTTACCGCTGACGGGAGGCTGCTGACGTTTTACTTGCTGCTGACAAAGTGCGAGGTGCGAGGTTAACATCAGCCATCAAAGAGCCAGCTGCAGTATATATGACTATGATGAGACGTTTGGGATATTGAACTGCATAGCATTGCACTCTCACCTCGGGAATAAATACTTGGGATCACAACATGAATATTTAAATAATTGGAGAAGTGAGGAATTGACAAGAAAAGGAACGGGAACAAATGGTGGGGTGGTCCAAGTCACCGACTCGCCTCGTTGAGACGGAACGCAACTCGTTACAAAACAAACCAGCTCAGTGACTTTGAATGTCCCGAGGTTGCATCACGGAGCTTGGCAGGGATCGGGAATGAGTCGTAGTGCACTCATCCCCTCCTTGCTTGCCCCGCAGACGTAAGAGCGTGGGAAAAAACCTCGGCCGCCGGAGAACAGCATGCTAACAACAATTACACATTTTTCATAGGCATGTAATAATCATACCACCCTTTTCCCAACTTACGCAGCATGTCCCTCGAAGATAATGACGGTAGGAGAGACATCACGACTTCGACGATCGATCCGAATTAGCAGTCCACGACACTGGTCGCCATCTTCATTCTTCAGTACATCGCCCGGTAGTCTCCCCGACATTGGCGCGTAGAAAAAGCAGCCCGCGTTCCCATCCGCGTACACACCCGCTACTTCCCCAGTTATCCAAACCTCCCCCACCCCCATATTCACCGAAACACGTCGGAATGGAAACCCTGATGATGCGTCTTCTTCCTGCTCGCCATCCTCTCAAACCATTCCCAGAACCGTAAACGCCCGATTATGTCTATCCATCTCCAGAGGTATCGTAAATTCCCTGCGTGTCTTGTGCAAACTACACGCCGCCCCATGCAGATTTCCGTCGGACGGTGCATGCACGTACCAGAACGGCAGTCGGACGCTTTACCATATTTCACTTATCGTTGTAGCGCCGAATGCTTAGTTGACCCGTACCTTTGGCCTCGATTGAAGCAATCTCCCCGCCACAGTTCCCTTTGTTTTTCCCACCGACCGTCCTTCTTCCCCACACCACAATCGCTTAAGATGTGCAGAGCCCGAATAACCCCTCCAAAAATTATGATATCCCGCTGGGCACGCAAACAGCAACTAACTGCCAGGCATTACACACACCCTGAAGAAACTCCCCCTCCCGAATAATTCCCCCTAACACACTCACGCGCGCTGATAAACGGCCTTGAAAGGACACAATAGCTGCTGCCGGCGTTCCTTTTCACCAACGCAACCTCCGACGCCGTTTGTTTGGGCTCGACCTAGTCTGCTTGGACCCGACAGGAGGTTGTTAAGACTTTTTTTACATCGTCATTTCCCACGAGGTCTTCCTCGGCCCTTTCTTGGATCCTCCCGTTGGTAACTCCTGAACACGTGAAACAAAAATGCTTGGTGTTCTCCGTACTCCATTCCGTGATGCGCCACTTTGTTTCTTTCTTAACCCAGCCACACCGTACGCGTTACAGCTGTAACAATGTTTAATCCACGCCAGTAAGGTAAACAACGTCGATCAAACGAATCAAGATTCCTCTCTCATGCTGACCCAATGCGCTAGCTCTCGTGCGTACTGCGATCTCCTTGTTGGGATTTCCGCCACCGATGTAAAGGTGCTCCTCCGGCAAGCAAGTATAACGATAGTAGCAGGTCGTTTGTTTCTATCAAATTGTGCATCAGCATTACGACCAGAGCGTGAACAATATTGCTTGGCATATACCTTCTCCACCAATGTCCACAAAGGCAACCATGAGCACGCCGCCCCCCTGTCTTTCTGCTCCTCTAGTAGTAACAAACTTCGAGCTTTATTGCTTTCTAAAAGCTCGTAGCTCGTTCAACTTCACTGTCTCGTTGTCGGCAGCATAGTTCCACGCCAAGAACGCAATCGACAGACGCGTGGACGCCAAGAGGTAGAACACGAAGTAGTGATCCATGGGGTAGGAACGGTTACCGTGGATGGAGACGGCAAAGAGCGCCGAGCAGACGATGGGGGAGATAGCCTTCGCCAACGATTCGATCGTCACCGACATACCGTTCAGCTCTCCGCGCCTGTGGCTGCCAACCGCGTTGTTGGTTACAAGCGCGAGGCTAATATAAAACTGGGTTGAAGGCAAGCAGGACGCGCCGTAGGAATTTAGCGTAAAATGAGACAAGCGACAAGAAATGGGCATAAGCAAGAAGGACGACGGGATGAGGTTAAAGCTGGAATAAACTAGGAGCGATGTCGTGCGTAACTATGCTTGCAATTGTCGAATAAACTAGAGGTGTTGGTGCCCATAGCTGCTGTTTACCGTAACATTGGGCCGTCACGCAAGTGTGTCTGCTCGTCGATCTGGAACCTCTAGTCTATATATACGCCGAGATATGTATATTTTTCTCAACCCCGCCATTTTGCAAGTATCCCCTTGGTATTCGCCTACCGCATACAGGTTACGCCATGTCGACAACCGAACTATGATGTTACCGATAACCCGTGTCGACAAAGCAAAGTTACAGCTAATAAACGGAACACGTTAGACAACGTGTCCCGTTTTGTTCCCTTATAACCAGCAGCACGCACTCAAAGCTCCGAAACTCGAAAGTGTTTACGTATAACGGACTAATTCTACGATAGCCTCCCCAAAAAACAGCGTTTTTTTTTAACGAATGTTTCATGGCCGCTCGACATGAGGAAGATTGTTATTGATTGAAGGTCTCCACATATTGTCATGTATGCAGTCGGCTATCGAACAAAGACGTCGGGTTGGCAACGGGCACCGTATTTCAAGAGGTACGGCCGGGAGCTGGCTTCAAAACCGGCGATATCGATTAAAAAAAGTTTGTAGGGCTGGCGTAGAACGACCCAACGTAGTCATTTATTGTGTCTAGCGATTCTGCAAGTACAACGGACACCGCCACAACTACGCCCATGAACTCCGCATGAACTCTCCGGTAGCATCGCTGCCCATCTCGTGCCATAGATAGAGACTAATCGATATATTAAGGTAAGCAGATTGGCATAATCTGAGTCGTAGTGTTAGTGCTATCTCTAATATATAACGCCCTCTAGGCCCGTTAAAATCACCCACCGCGTTCGAACCAGCGTAGCAGATCACCAACAGGGTCACCGAGGCGACGAAAATTGGTATCCCGTCACTGTTAGCGGCCCGGGAGAGCATGGGGAGCAAGATATAAATCGGGACCTCGATCATTGATCCTATCCTTTGAGACCTCTTGACACCCACCCGAGGCGTGACGTACGGCACGACCAATGTCTCCAACGCCAGCACCAACACTCCGCAGGAAAAGAAAACCTGTCGAGTTAATCACGGTGGTTTGGGTGGAGAAATTGACAGGCGAGGAGCCCGGACTGAATCGACTTGTAACCATGATACGCACCATCATTATCACCGTCGTCATAGTATTCGTGAAATTCGGCATGGTCGTTATGGTCGTCATCATTATCTGTAATACTATCGTCAGCAACAGCAGTAGCAATGTCGTCAACGTTATCGTCATCATCATCGTCATCATCGTAGCTTCATTACCAGCATAATCGTCATCTTCACGATCAGCATCGCCATCATCGTCGTAATATCTCATCGCCATCCTTATTTTATCGTCAAGCCTTCAAAGTGCGCCGTTCTCACACAAACTATTGTAAACCTACCCTGTCACGGCCGTGCTGTAGCAGCGCGACTGAACAGTTTCATTCACATCCCGGGATGAGTGAGCGTCTTCCCATTATGTAGTAACGCAATATTACTGCTTTGGCACACTACCGCCTCACAGAGGCAACCCTATCGTAGCTGGTTTCTGTTTGGGTAAAGCTTAGCACACATTCACGTTAGTCAGCAAATAAGGTTCTTAAGGTCTCCACTCCCGAGATAGACCCCCCATCTTATACACCTTGATGAAAACGTGAAAGCGCACACCGATGAACAAGCTTTCAGCTTAGGTCTAGGCATGCAACGAAACCTGTGCTGTACAGGAAACGACAAAGGGTTTCCAAATATTCTGGGTGCTGTAGTTCGACAGTCGACGGGGGGAACCCCGTCGGTTGGAAGTATCTTGGCCAGAGAGTCCAACAACAGTGTATCCTATACAATGCCGATAATTTTCAGATGGAAATACCGGCACTATCGCCTCTAAAAACGGCACAATGTAGTATTCTCTGCAACTACGGGTGGTTCTTATGTGTCCAACAATTTCACAGGCTCTACAGCGCGCAACGGGCACTACTCAACCGGGGTTTGAGGGGACCATACTGTACCGTACCTCTATCGTAGCACGCCCCAACACACACCACACACACACCTTTCCGATTTGAGGAGTTGACCAATCAAGCCCCCCTTTAGCGGCGCTAGCCAAGGCCCACAGAGGATATACCTCGTCGAACCCAGAGTATACGCACTGAGGAGCGGGAACAGCAGCAATGGCACACGCACGGAGGACAGTAAAATACGTTTCAACGTACAGGTTTACCGTTCGCAGTGAGGGTCAACCTTACCAGTACAACGCCTTTAAAAAGCTCTGTGCTGAACACGGGAAGAGTTCGGGGTTTGCCTGGTGCTTTGTATCCTAGTCCCCTTGCCGCCTGGTTTGCGCTAGATATCCAGCTGTTTCTCACGCGCAAATGGCGCTTGAGATATATGTACATGCTGGCCTCCATGAACAGCTTCGGAAGAGCGCAACATTGCCAAATTAGTTTTTTAGGGCCTAAGGCGGGCGATAACGGTGTCAACTGTATGTCCACCGTGCATGCGCCGACAGTAACGTCAGTATCTCCTAGATAGGGGCTTCCATAGGAAGCAGCCATCCTTGTCGCAAGTTGTTCAGACCGGGAAGATTCCACGCGTACTAGTTCATTATATCTTGACCTTACATTATCAATCATCCGTGGCACTCTCCAGCTCAACCCGTAAGAGATTATACCATCAACGGCCTTCTAGACAAGCGTCGGCACGTGCCTCAACTTTAGCATGCATTTAATAGCATGCAACACTCCCACACTTCAGCGCATTACGCTCATCGATTTACATCGAATAGCGCCGGCTCGTGTTCTCGGACGTTCATCCAGTCCATTTGTAAGCAAAAACCCCTTGCAGGGTTAGAACCCGGTGATATCAACCAAAATGAGAACGCGGCTTACAAATGAACGGCCGGGGACGCTGTTATATGTCTGTAAGAAATGACTGCGTAGAACCAGTATGTGGTCACATTTTACGCACACTGTCGATCCTACAAAGCTGACCTGTCCACAAAAAGTACGAAAAATTATAATGATTCCCGCAAGAATGTCCAAACATCCAAGACGTTTTTAAGAAACTCACCGATGAACAAGGCTACGGTAGGGAGTTACCCTCAATTTTTATCACCGGGTCTAAGCTATTGTACTATACCATACCATACCATACCATACTACAATGCTATCATACTGTCATACTATCACTCTACCATACTATCATACCATCATACTACCATACTATCATACTGTACCATACTATCATGCTATCATACTATCATACTATCATACCATCATACCATCATACTATCATGCTATCATACTATCATACTATCACACTATCATACTCGCGCGAGCAACTCTGTACCTCAATGACGAAAACACGTTCGGCGGTTTTGTTGTTGTGCAGCCTAGATATCCATGCCTTTTCGTGTTAACATCGAGAATGTTGAAGAGCCCTACTATTAATACTATTGGCCTGTCACCGCAAGGAACAGGCGAGTCACTCGCGCGAGTAACACCGAGCAACTGAAAAACAAAACTGCCCAGAAGGGACCCCCCTACCGTTGCATTGGTCCGATGACCAAGGCTACGGTAGGGGGGGTACCCCCATTTCCACTGGTGTGTTTGAGCCACTCGCACGAGTGACTCTGTACCCCACGAATGAAGATGGTTTAGGCACTTGTTTTGGCGCAGCTTAGATCACCTTTGCATTGCGGATTGATTTCGTCAATGTAAAACATGAAGAAAACGTAAGATCTCGTGGGAACAAAAGGGGTTACTCGCGCGAGTGACCCCTAGCCACTGAAATAAAAGGCCCAAAAGGGGACCCCCCTACCGTAGCCTGGGTCCGATGTTTTGCAAACGCGTGCAGTGAATCCTTGCCGATTGTTCGCCAACGAGTGTCTGTCGTGTTTTGACTAATCCGCCGACAATTACTTATCGGATGTTGGGGGGACCTCTGTTCCAACGATTATGAAAAAATCATTTAAGCACCAAATATAGGGAAAAATGCATATTACACACTGACCCTTGATGGTGTTGCAAGAGCTTAGGGGTGGACTTTGAAGCAAACGTGGACCTTGGGCGCGGAAACGGTTTGTGCGATACATCTTGAACCGGCCTGTCAATGAGTCTCGTTTACTCAGAAGGTGCATAAAACAACTCCTAGATTATTTCTAAACTCCCAACAAATTGAGCGAGAGATACCCTAGTACCAAAGCGCTGCACTAAGCTCGATATCTCTGCTAAGACAGCAACAGCCAGGCTACGGTAAAGGGATCACGTGTTGGGACTTTCTGCAGTGAGTGGCTCGCGGTCACTCGAGAGAATGATCCCGCTGTTGATTTGAAATCTGAACCTTTCTTGCGGTTGAAAATGTGCTGCGTGCATCCGCCATGGAATCTCAAGCTACGATGCACCAAAATATTCGCCCAAGGTCTTCCTGTCCGCGAGGTTCGGAGTCGCTTGCGCGAGTGCGAGTGGTTCAAGTCTAACAGCGAACATGTGGGTGTTTTTCCGCCCTACCGTAGCCTTGGCCCACCCTTCACGGATTTTTCCACAAACAAACATAGAGCTATGCTACGTGTGAGCCCTTTGCGTCGGTTCTGTGCCCAACACGCTGAACCAACCCAACCCTACAAAATGAAGCCATTAAACAGATGCACGCACCTCACCGCACCGAATATATTCCGTTTATGAGTAGGACAAGTCGGATGCGCCCTTGTGCCAGCAAGCTTTCTTGCTCGACCTTGCTCCCGTCTTGCCCGAGCACAGCTGGACATTGGTTTGATCCCCCCGTTTTGACCTGCGGAGGCATCACCGTAGGCAGCACTTCCTGCGGCTTTCTGGACCGCTTTGGGGTATCAGAGTCAACTCGCGTCCGTGGGGATTCCGGCTCATGCATCGACACGTACTTTACACGGGCTCCGCACTCATTGCCGTTGCCACCACCATCGCAAATGCGTTGTTCATGTTTGCCGCCGCCAATGCCGCCGACGAAGCTCCGCCAGGAAGAATACCAACCCAACAGAGTATCGCTTTTAGAGGGAGAAGACATGAGGTTTGGGAGGGACGTCGTCAGTAGAGGAGCAGTGTACGCTGACGACTAAGAACATCACTCCTGTTGCCAATATCTACCTACGCTAGTGTCTCCCTTGACAGTTTGTTCTTCAAGAGAATTAGATAAGGATCACGTTGGTTCAAGCGGATCGCTTCTCACTTGCGCAAGCCATGCGGTGTGGCACGGCACGAAATAGGTTTCACTGCAACACTCATACACCCCACGGTGAAATGTTACGGTTGTAGTCCATGCCGTCAGTAACGAAGGTGGCAAATTATGGCGTCTAGGCGCCACGTTGTATCGACAAAACAGTACACGGCACAACCGCCATACAACTTCATTGCGTAAAGGGGTTGTCTGCCCGCAGAAACAACGCCGCACTACACCAAGCAGCATTTTGCGCCGTTCGATTTGGCAGCCAAACCTATCCGATCACGTACTTTGCACGGTTGATCTCGCCGTCCCTTCGCCCGTTTGGGGGGCTAGGGCTCGAGAGTACTGTCTGGTGTGGTGCTTGGGGACGCCATTCAAGGCACGCGAACTGCATACCTACATCTTCGGGGCACGCATGGGTATGTAACGGCGAGCAAGACAATCGTGGAAAGTCGACTAAAACGTGACACAGGTATATTGCCGAGTTGGTGTTGGGCGCCAAATGTTTTGGTGTTGGACGCCAAACGTTTTTCTACTTAACATTATATTGTGTGTATATCATCGAATGGCGAGCGGGTGCTATGGTAGCCCGGGGAAGCAACGTGGGGGCGTTGAGCTCTTTGATCAGCACCGGAAGCGCCTCCTACCCATTGCCAAACGAGACAGGAAACAAACCTCCTCGGGATGTGCCCATTGTTTTCAAGGTCCTGGTATACCCTACAATTATATCGGTCGTTTTGGTAGTAGGGTACTCCGATCATGAGGACGGGCATATAACGTCCCCCTTCGTTCCCCTTCAGACCCCGCGATTAACGCCTTCGTCTCTGGAGTGTTTTGGAACTGATGCTGACAACGAGTGGGTGGCGCGGTACTCGGGACCCGTTCCAACTATCTGAAGGTATATCTCCTTTGCAACCCACGAAAGGTTGCTGGACAACAGCACCGGAAGCAATTATAGGAGTATAACTCACGTTGTGTTGTTGCCGCTTGCCGGTAACTGGGGGTCCTTCAGAGAGCAGAGCACCAGCGGCAGCGCTACGAATGACAAGCCAGCCCCAATCAGGTTAGGCAGAAGATAGGGGTACCTGTTGGGTGTTTCGAGGTCATATGAGCAACTCAAGCGGTGTGAGTGCCTGCTCTAAGTTCCGGTGGTATTGAAGCATCTCAGACACCGATTGAAGAGCCGATCGGAACTGGACATTCATTAATAGCGAACGGAGGTAGGATAACGCGCACAGAGGCTTGATCCTTACGAACATGCCGTTCGCCCATAGTTATAGAACAGGTTGTACATAATACCACAGAAAGTTTTTCACACATTATACGGTAGAGATGAGACCAATGATACGTTAGGGCCGCCCTTTTCATGCAGTGGCTCGGGATCACTCGTGCGAGTGACACCCCTGTTCTTTGCGCTCAAAGATTTTCGTCATGTTTGATTTTTTATTGGAGTCTTCGATAGAATGGTTAGCTACGCTCCGTCAGATAAATCGCCTAACGTGAGTTTTTCAGTGAAAAGAAGAGTCTGTCGTGCGAGTGGCTCAGACCAGGGAATGAAAAAAGGGTTACCCCCCCGTACCGTAGCCTTGATCCTGAGAGGCTCTTTGTTTTAGGTCGATATCTCACACAACCCCAGTTATTCAGGAAAACATGGTGCCAAAGTGCTGTCCATGTATCGCACGTCGCACCAGAACCCGCGAGATACGAGCATTTGGGATTGAAGAGCGGTGGAATCAGCATGCCCCGTCAAATACAAAGAATATCTATGTCTTGCCAAGTACGGATGAGATCAACCAGCGTGCAGTCAACAATGCTTGCTTTCCCTTGTCACGAAGTGCTCTTGAGTCGGGGGTTGCACGGTAGAACTGGTATGGTTGGCAGGAATTCTTAAGGCCGACAAGGCTTTTGAACTGATGTACTATCAGCTAAATCGTTGGAGTCCCGTACGTCTTTTTCTTTTGGTAGGGTGACCTACTAACTCTGGCTGGATAGAAGTCCTGTAGGAAACCATAGATAATACGAATGCTAGGACCAACGAACGCCGCCATCCCAAGCTACGCATTTAGGCCTGTCCTCTGCATTATCTGTTAGTTTATAACCTACTTGTTTCGTGGCTTGGCTGGCCTTGGTTTGCCACGTTCGCGAGCTTCAATGAAGTTGTTTTGTTTACATCCCAATGAAATTTGTGACTGAAAACACCCTGCCATATCAGTCAATGCTGATACTCTGTTGTATTTAGGCCATCGAGTTGTGAGTCGGATCGCAATTCGTTTTTTGTTTGTTTTGTTTGAATAAGGTATCGAGCTCATGATAGTAGAGCCCTCAAGAACATTGGTACACTGCAGAACAGTGGAGGGCGTCAAATACGTTTTCTGACAAATGACCTTGATGTACAGTATTTAGGGATGTATGCAGCTGGCCTGAGAAACACCGATACGTCGCTGGGGCAGACATGCCATACCCTCCGTTGTCGCTCGAATATATTTCATCTAGTAGTAGCATCGACCATTTGCCATACCCGATCGATACACTACAGCGCCGAGGCATTCACCTCCCGAATAGTCCATGTTGTGAGAACGTCGCAGGGTGATATGTCGCCGGCTCCGCCAAAATTGCGCCAACGCCAGGTCCTAGAATCCCTCCGACCGTCCAGGAAGCTGGACGTGTTTTATAGCCCCATCACGAAAAGGCGATAACGGTGACAGTGGGAGGGGGAGGAAGTGCGTCTGCGGGTTGGTGGGTTGGTGGGGGGGTGGGTGGATAAGTGGGTGGATGCGTGGGTAAATTAGTGGGTGGGTGGGTGGGTGGGTGGCTGAGTTTGTGGGTGGGCAGGTGATCAGGCGGGAGGGATAGGCACACACGACTTAGTGAAACGTCATTCCTTCCTAAGACGTTTATCATCGTTGATCTTGTTGTCTGAAGTGGAATGCTGAGATATTTCCACCTCAGACTCCAAAACAGTTCAGCTCATGCGGCAACGGTGAACTGACTCGGTGTGTGGGTGGCGAGAATGTTTGACCAAGACAACGTCGCGTGAACACTCATTCGTGACTACTCCCATGCCGACGGTCTCGTGCTCACTGCCACACACTTCGGAAACAAGCGTTCTGGACACCACGCTCACGCCGTTTAGGAACCCCAGCAGGAACCTGGCGCACACGCCACAAAGAGCAGAGAAGACAGTTTGCACTATATCTATTGATTAATTCGATCATGAAAATTAATTATATTTCAGAAATTAACCGATGTGTAGACCTATGTATGTATAAATGGATTGTTTTATATCGCCATCTATTATTGCCAGCCTAAGTTGTAAGAAGCGTTACCCACTACGATCTGCTGGACAAGCCGTGGTCTCAGATGTATACCCGGTACTTGAACTAATTTCCATTTCATGTACGGTTCAGCATTGCCACCGTTTCATCAACCTTGCGAACTCGGCGACTTCCATCGAAATAGCTACCTGACGTTCTCCGTGTGCTTTCCACTGGCCAAGTCTTATGCAGGAATTATACTACGCGTTTTACATGCACACTTGCTTACATTGTTGCACCTGAGCAAGGCTATCACACAGCAAGGGAGTCGTTTAAAGGAACCAATTTCTACCCGACCCAGGCCATCGAGTGAAGGATTTGCTACGATGGACTAAGTACATATGGTTGAAGTCTTATGTGGAATGAGGTACTGACCCATACGCGCGAGTTCCTCAACGTTGGCGGAGGACACCCCCCTACCGTAACCTTGGCCGCATTCCTCGCATCTCTTCTCCTGATTGTACCCCTACGTTACTATGTGTAGGTGAATGACAGGATACTTGCTCGAACATCATGTTTTAAGGCAATATGATTAGACTACTTCAATAGGTTCCTCGCTCGAGACGTCATTTTTTGTGTTTTAGAATGACGCACTTCACATTCTCGAAATACCAATATAACAAATTGGGCAGACGACACAAAGCGGTCTACCGCCACCATTCCGCACCACCGCGTGATACAGCAGATTACACCTAAGTGTTTGATCCGATCCGCAACGCTGATTGGTCAACTCATCTTCATACCGGTTTTTGACACAAGGTCCTTGCGGTACATCGTACCGCGGCTTCTCAGCTCGGCCGTCACCGTTTCCTGACTCGACCCACAACGCTTTCTGTCGCAAAATACACAATGCGGACCGACTTCGCCCTAGGCTCTTCACGGTCGATAGCCTTTCAATTTCCGATCGAATACCAACCGTGTACACAAGTCATGTAGCATCCGTAAAACGACGCGCTTTCATATTCCTTCATATTTCGGATTCCTTCAGAGATATGGATATAGCTACTCCCAACGAATCACACTTTGTTTTTCTCCGACAACCCATCTTCCTCGCCTCGGCAAAACGCTTCAAAGCTGGAGGATGCATCCATACATTTTGTGCTTTCGTCTGAAATAAACCTACTCGACCATGTCTGTGCCGGTAGACTGACTACATGGCTACAAGACTGCATGTAGAAGGCTATGTATAAGACTACACGTAATATACTGCCGATATTTTCAAGGTCCATATTTCATTGTTAGTCGAAAGCCATTGTTTCGTACATAACCAGCGGTGTACGACCACACAGATGACGCCATCACTTAAGAACCTCTTTTTTGTTTCATAGGTTTTAGGGCATAGGTAGTGTGTAATAGGTTATTTTCCGGGCATCGCAATTGTGCCCAAGTTCTTGACTGCCAAGTTTGAGTGGTGGCGTCTTCTCATTGCGTGAATTTCAATATACTGTGGTGTACGAACTCGCAAGGTGGACGGCGGACGCCATCGGGTGTATGTGTGGGCCAACAGGGTTGTTCGCGTGTAGCGGGACTGTCACTCCCTCTTTTTCCCTTTACCCGAGCCTTTTCCACGCCATCCATACATACCAAACCCAACGCTGGAGCCTGTCCTGTGACCACGGACTTGATTATGCGAGTTAATGTGAGAACAACAACAACAACGACAACAACAACTCAGGTGTAATTCCTGTCAAGGACACTCCAACTTCTTGCGGTAGTGCTCCAACCCTTGATGACGATTCTCCAATCTCTGGTGATGATGACTCTTCCCTTCTGATGCGGATGCTCCAGCTCCCGTCGATGACGCTCCGGCTGTTGTCAATCACTTTTCCTCTTCCAGAAGGTTGTTCTCGTAGTAGCGTAGCATGACCTGGACTAGGGCACAAAAGCGCTCCGTCTCAGTGACAATGGCTTTCTCGGGCGTGTCCGTTTGCGCATGTTGGCGCTCAGTCTCCGTGACAGTAGCCTCTTCAGGCGTGTCGCCCAGGGTGCGAAGAAATACGTCGTAAGAGCATGCGCCCTTGGTCTCTGGGTGTTGGGTGAGCGGAAGCGAAGTGCTGCTGTCGAACTGCAATTGGGGGTTTTCTGTCTCGAGGATAGTGCTTACCTCTGATTGCATTGCTTTGATGGAGGAGAAGACTTTGCGTCCCAGTCCAGCTACGAACATGGCCGAGATGCAAACAGGAACACGCTTGCCAGCCAAGTCGATGATTTAGCCGCAGATGGTGCCCGTTGCTGTTGCGAATACCTTTTTCCCGTTGGTCATGATGGTCTTCAGATCCTTTAGCTTCTTGAAATCCCTCATGCTTTTTCGCAGTCTTGAAATCAGCTCCACGTCTATCAGGTGGTCCGACGCGCCGCTGTCCACAAGCATCGTGAACTTGTCGCTGTTGGGGTCGAAAACCCTTTTACCGCTACTATTGGGGTGAAAACCCCGAGGTGAAAACCCCTGTTGCCGCTACCAGCTAGCAGCCCTGTAAACGTCAATCTCTCTTCGAAACTATCGCCTAAGTCGAGGGACGGCTTTTCGTCCTCGTTGGGGCGTGTGCTCGCGCCTTGTGCAGCAGAGACAGTGTGAGCGCGTCCACTCTGCGGTGGGCATGGCGCTCTTTGCTTGTAGCATTCCGTGTTGTCGTGCGAGGTAGTCTTGTGTACAGAACACCACTTGTGCTCAGCTCCTACGTTGGATGCTGCCTTGCCGTTCAAAGATTCCTTGTTCTTCTGCTTGTTGTAGGCGCCAGTAGACTTGCTGTCGTTGTCGTCCTTCCTTTTCCAGCAGTTGCGGGCGTAGTGCCCTTGCTCTCCGCAATGACTGCAAGTCGATGCCGTAGTCATGGCTACGCCACGACCAGCGATCGTGATGTCGCTGTTGCGCGAAAGATCATCCAGGTAAAGAGGACGCATCGTACTTTGCATCTGATTGATGTCGAAAGTCGGGTCTCGATACATCATTATCTTGATGTCCTTGTACTCCGCGGTAAACCCTTGTGCACAGATCTCCTTGGATCTGCGGTCGGTAATCGGCTCGCCCATCTTTTCGAGCGCAGAGCACGCGAATGTCTTTTCCATGAAGTAGGAGTCCGGATCTTTTCCTTGCTTCATGTTAGAGTTGACGAGCTCGTCCATTTTCGCCCGGATTACTTCGTCAGTGACCTTGTTTACTTCAAGACAAGCTCTTGTAGGCCCTTTTGTCCGTCATCGGTCGTCCAAGTCTCATCCTCGTGCTTGAGTACAAGTAGAGATGCTGATTTTTCTGTTAGTAGAAAAAGAATGGCCTACAGATCTTGATTTGCCCTTTCATAGGCTGTGGTTTCTTGTTCGAGTGCTGGTGAAGATCCCGTACCGGCCGTCGCTTCGGTCGGTCGAGGATTCCCTTTCATGAGGTTAGCGATATCGCGTCTGGATACTTCAATTACAACCGCTGATCGTTTATACCAATCTTGAAAACCAGCTGGGCTGCGCCCATCGAACGTCCTTAGTTCTTTAATGGCGGTGGCGAATGAGGTGCTGCTTCTGCTGGATTTCCCCATGGTGATGATGAGTGGGTACCAGAGAGCAGTTCACTCAGATGTCGTGTATTATATCGGTACTTGTACAGCAACGTAGTAGAACCAGTAATCCCGCCGCACGTATGATACAAGCTGCTGTATTGAACAGCCGTTTCAAGCGCAGTAGTGGTGTTTGTGTAGAGATCGGAAGCGTTATGGAAATTTCCCAAAAAATCTTGGAATTCCAAAAAATACTCAGCAGTAGTAGTACCTGATCCTGCTGGGTGCTGGCTTGCACTACAAGTAGTAGCCTTGATTACAAGATTGTCCTTTAACAGACAGCCACTCCACTGTTGGGAGTGCTCTTGATAATCTTGTCGCTTGGAGTTTGGCGAGTCCTTTCTGAGAAGTCACGCCTATGGTCCGCACTCTCAACAAGAGGTGCGTTGGGCTCGAATTTCGGTCGGTCTATCACGATGGTCACACGTGAAGCCTTTTGCCCGCACTCAACGAGAAGTGCGCTGGGCTCGAGTTTTGGTCGTTCGATCACGATGATCACACGTGAAGTCCTTGAATTAGAGGTCAGAGCTCTATTAACAGATAGTAGCTTGTACTGTCGAGAGTTGCCTCTGTGCTGCTGCTGCTCAGAACGACCAGCTGATTTGGAGTCGAGGCAACGCTCAGCAGTTGTTTACTCGAGTATATCAAGGTTTCGCTTAGGGGTCCTTGACGATGCAAAGATGGGTCCCGTGCGCGTGGATGGTTGATCTGGTACAACCTGTGGTGTGGTGGCGTTCTCTACCTCTGGGAACCTCGATCACAGCTCTGGCATCAATTGCGCTGATTGAGTGCTTAGGGTCCTCTAGATATGCTCACTCACTCACCGCGCGTTTCCAACGAAGTACTCGTAGTCCCCCGTCTGATGCTTCTCGTCGTACTCGTCGAGATGTTGAAGAAGCTTCCGCAAAAAATCAGCAAGAGATTTTTTTATCAGCCGTTCTCAGTGGTGATGATCGTGAATCCGTGCTGCCGCTCTCCTCGTTTACGCGTGCGAGGCTCGAAAGCCTATTAATCCCTCTTGTATATGAGATGGCATGTGGCGTGTATCAGCTCTTAGCTGGTGTACGCTCAAACGCTCGCTTTCGGCTGCCCGATGAAGACACAGCCTATATATATTATTTGAGGCAAACGAAGGCCACGGTTAGGTGAGCCTGTAAGAGCAGAGAGCTCCAGCAGAGAAGATGTTGTTCGGCGAGCCCTGGCCGATATTTTGATTGGTGATCAACTTGCTCAGTAGAGGAAAGCTGATGGTGAGCAAAAAGGAGTGATCGAGGTGGGCCTGATCATCACCTGATCGAGACGGCACAACGCCTTAATCTGCGGACAGATGTACTCTACGGGTAGTTGTCTGATCTACCTACAGCAACGTTTCCAGAGGCTTACTCGTGGTCTTCCGTACCTTTGGCAACGTTCCCTGAAGTTTGCTTCTGGGAGCTCAGCTACGTCAACGTCCCGACAGTCAGCCTAAAATCATATTCCATGAATGTTGCTATACGTACCAGACCAGGTACGCTATTCCGCCGCATTATTTGATAACACCGCATTGATCGTACGTACTACTGTACCAGATTTTGAATATGATTCACCAGTCAACGGCTGTGCATAACGTAACCAAGTCATTACTGCTGAGACTTGTGCACGCTAAATACCGCATCGATAAACGACATCTAACAGACTTATATAAATGTCTGTTGTACGAACAACTCGCAATGTATACCACCAGATGACTTTCAAGTGTTACCAAGAAACGACATGATGGTTACTGACAAGTAGCATCTCTAATATGTTACCAGGTATACAGTACCAACCCCAACCGTTATAGTGGGGAAAAAGAATAAACGAAAAAAATAAACTAATTATTTGATTAAAATAAAATAAAAATACAAGAAAAAATTGACGAAAAGAAAAATAACAATGAAATAAACACATAAATGAAAAAAATCATGAATAAAAAAATAAATTGGTGAAAAATAAATAAACAAATAAACAATAAATACATAACTAAATAACGAAATAGATAAATACACAAATAAATAAATATATAAATGAATAAATAAATGAATAAATGAATTAATTAATTAAAAAATGAAATATAAAAATTAAATAAATAAATGAGAAAACAAATGAATCAAATGATTTATAACTAAATAAATTGATTAATAAATAAATAGACTATATAAATACCTATATAATTGAATATATTAATAACTAACTATGTAAATAAATTAACCAAAAAAAAAATAGAGAGTTTCGAAGTCGTCAAAACCTACAGATAAGGAACAATAATCAAGGATAAGCCGGCTTAAATCTATAAATAATTGACAGTCCCGTAGTCCTAAAGATTCAACAGCTTACTATTTAGAAATAAGCCGCGTGAGGGCGCGTTAAATTTTGGAGTTTTTTTAGCTTTCCAGATTTAACGCGCCCAGACAGTCTGCTGCAGAAAACATCCTGCGCGCCAGTGGTAGAGCACGGCACCCTAGATAAAAGGCTAGGGAGGCTGGGGCCGGGGATCAGCAGCAGGCGACGTGGTCCACGGGCTGTGTGGGGTTCAGGGAGTTTGGCGAGCGGCACGCGGAGGAGGTTGAGAGGGAGGGAGGAGAGGAGCAGTTCGATGATGACGAGGAGGTGGAAGCAGTCACCGTGGTACCCGGCAAGCAGGTAGCAGCCGCGGGTTAACCGACCGAGCCGAAGCCGAAGAAGAATGGGGTCAGCAAGAAGGGGAACACGCTCTATGACCTGGTGCTCGCGCAGAAGGGTGACAGAGAGAGAGAGGAGAGCCTCTTCGTTCTGTTTTTTTTCTTTGGTGATACATATACATACATGCCGCTCCTCTCTCAGTGGCAGTTGTATGTCTCGAGTTCACACACAACCACTCACTGGAAAGACAACATCAGTACGCGTAGGACGAATGGGCTAAGTGTCTCGGTGGGGCCACTGGTGTGTGGTTGTAGACTAGATGCCTCCACCCGCGTAGCAAAGGTGCCCGCCAAAACTTTTCGCTGTGTCCTTAAAAAAAAAAAAAACGCGGAAAAATCATTTTTCAAAACCAACCCCTGCTGTCACGATCCCCAGGCCACTACATGCATGTAGTACCGCCGCACAGCAGTAGTAGGTAAAAAAATGGCAACCGTTCTACGTTCATTCTACCTCGGGCCGTTCGACGTGCAGCACAGCAGTGTTAACGATGCGCGCAGATCAAAACTGTGCGCACAACAAAAACGACATTCACATGTGCATGCCAAAAGTTGTTGCCTGAACACGGAGACGGACGGACCGGGGAAGGGGGCGGCAGGATGTGTTGTGATCGCGCGTACATCGCGCGTACACGTATTGCAGCAGTAGCCGTCTTGGGGTTACAGAATTTGGGTGCGACATACAGAGTTAGCACCGCGAAAGGGGCAAAGAAATGGCGCACATCGACACAGCGAGCACCTGAACCCGCCGTGTATATATGGTAGTCGGCGGCTCGTATCAATTTGTGCAGCACGGTTTGTACCACCTGTTCTCCGGGCCGTATTTTCGTCCTGACGATTCCGACGCTTTTTAATTTCTCGGGAAACTTCCAAGGCGGGCTGTTAGTGGCCCTTATTCCTGAACATATTTCCTTGTTTCTGGGTCTTTAGAGCTCCACTCCGAAACTCCCTAAAAAACACATTTAAAAAAAAAATACATAAATATATATATAAATAAAACGACTAAAACAATAACTAATAAATATGTGAATATAAAAATGGATAAATGAATAAATAAACAAATAAACAAATAAATATATAAAAAAAAAAAAAAAAAAAAAAATGAACAAATAAATTAATGAATAAATGAATAAATGAATAAACAAATAAATAAGGATATTATATTAAACAAAAAAATAGGACCCCTCCCATTACGAAAAACTCACCCACATAACAATATACGAATCACTCCGAGTATAGATGTACTTGTTATCAATGCTAAATGATAGTTCTTCCTATTTAACCAATATATATACTCAGTATTAGAAATAAATATAAAAATACACCCCTGGATCCAGCTGTGAGATCGAAGATTTTGTCGGAACTCATCTTTGCAAGCTGTGTTTGATACACTCCGATCGCGCGCATTATGGGTGGTGGGTCCTCATTAAGGATATAAGTCGGCCACTGCCCTTGGAACTACAGTGTGGCGATCAGGGTCAACAGGGTGATGTTAGTCAGTCTCTGGGCGGAAACTATTAAAAAAAACGTTTTTGAGGCGTACAGAATCCTAGAGCTAGCTGTGGACGGAAAAAGCATCAGTTATCAAGTGTGTCCTGTGATTTGTATAACCGGTGAGGGGAGGGCGGAATTTGAGGGGCGTGGGGTCTTCGGTTTGAACAAGAGGGAGTGGGGGGGAAGGGGGGGGGGGGAAGGGCGCGGCAACTCAATCTGTGCGTGGAAACTTAAAGTTATTTAGGGGGATAAAACTGACGGTTTTGGAAGGAATGCACCAGCTTATCATGTATATCCTGTACGTCGTAAACCCGGTGAGTAAAGGGCAGAGTGTTCTATCGGGTGGGTGTGTGCGTGGGTGGGTGGGTGGGTGGGGGCAAAAGGGTATTTAGCAGGTTTAGGTCGCCTAGATGTGGAGTTTTTTGCTATACGCGAGGTGCCAGGTGTAGGCGATGGTGCGGGTGGTGGGGAGAGGTGGGGGCGTTGGCGGGGGGGGGGGGATAGGAGCAACGGCATGAATGGCCCTAGAAAGATAATGAAGTTATTTTGATGTTAGTTGGGGCGTTTGATGAAGAGGGAGAGGGAAAGAAGGAGGTGAGGGGGGGGGTTGAGGGGGGGGGGGGTAACAGGTTTTTGGTCGCACATATATATAGGGGCTTGCGGTACGCGTGGTGCTAGGTCTAGCCGATCGTGCGGGTGGTGGGGAAGGTAGGGGCGTTGGGGGAGGGGGGGGGGGAGGGGGATGAATTGAAGCTATGTCATGAATGGCTAGGAAGATAATGACGTGATATCAATTGCGTAGAAGTGTTTTATCACTCTGTCTGGCCGATTTCTTTTTTAGGTGGGTCATTTGAACAAGAGGGAAAGAAGGGGGCAAAGGGGGGGTGGGGGAGGGGGGGGGATGAATTGGAGCTACGGGATGGATGACTAGGAGGATAACGAGGTGATATCAGCTGGCAGGTAGTGTTTACTACTCTGGCAGATTTTGATTTTAGGTGGGGCGTTTGATCAAGAGGGATCGGGGGGGGAGAGGGGGGGGCGGGCGGGACACTTCAATATGTGCGCGAAAACTATAAATCCTTGAAGGGGACCAATCTGACGGTTGTAGCAAGAATACATCCCTTTATATCACCTGCCCGATATTGTTTATTATTCTAGCAGATCTGATGTTATGTCTTGGTATACTACGTGTTATTGCTTCAAAAATTATTCTTGTACATGGATCACAACATTGAATATTTCAATCGATAGGTACAACCATGTAGTTACCATGATTTTACCGTGCCGGTGTGGGGCTCTGACGTCGCTAATTATACGAACGAGATAAATATTGCAAAATACAACAAGCGACGTGATGTGGTCATGCACCGTCACCACCATTGAGCACCGGGGGGAGAAGTGCAAATCGTCAGGGTTTTGAAAGGAACGCTTGGCGTACCCCGCGCTCACTTACATTATTCCTTATTATTATATGAGTGTCATAATCCGTTTGGCATAAGTTGGGAGGCGATCATGCAGACGGTAAGTACGAAATACCCTACGTAATATGTTGGTCGGTGTGGTCATATAAATACAATACTTCATATATGAAATGCCATTAGAGTAACCAAGCTAACGGGAGCACTTTTGAATTTTGGCACGAAACCGTTCAAAAACCGTCAGGAACCGTGCAAAAACGTGACCCAGCAGCACCATTCCGCGGCTTATAGAACCGCGGGCTTTCTACGGTTTCAAGTTAACCGCACCGTTAAATCACCGGTTGAACGGTTTTTGGCTTGATGCATCCGGCGTGGTGCAGTTTCGATGTCATTCCACCGGTGCTGTTCGGTCCGGTTTTAAGGAATCGGGAATCTTGCGGTGCGGTTCGGTGCGTTTTTGGATAGTGTAAATCCCTCGGTGCGTTTGGGTGGAGGAATGTAGAATTGACTATTTGCTCGTATCAATGTCCGAAAACCAAACTCGGGTCTCCGTTGATACTTATTGTTATACTATTTTTAATTTTGCCTGGGGCATATTGAAAACGGGAGTATCTATATTACCATTTGAATTTTGCTTGATCGAAGGTTTGGAAGCATATTTATTTGGGGGAACAGTATTGGTGTATTCGAGTAGTGGAAGACGAAATTCGATACTTGGTTTTATCTTGATTTCAGCATTGAATTTGCTCGATCGGAACCCTGAGAGTATGACATTTTGAGGTAAAATATAGGTAGTTTCGTGGTAATCTTAAGCTTGATTTATTGAACCACAATCGAGAGTTTTTCTTTTTAGTCTTACACGGACTAATCCTACGGCACTCTTGATCGCCCATATCCTAATCAGCGATTTCCGTTACGAGTACTGTGGTTCAATTCCGATAGCTACGACGTTGGATAGCAATATTCATGTTTTTGGAGCACAGGCAGTATTGTTTTGAAATTGAAATTGGATACTTGAGGCATGTACCTCGTTTGAATAGGCAAGGTTCGGATGGTGCGTTTTGGATGAACAATATCATGACGTGCACACAGGCAGGGGGAATGTTGGTTTACGTGTTGGTTTTTTCCTGCGCACAAGTCTGATGTATGATGTGTATGAATGCATACAATCTACGGAGATGGTAGAGTAGAACTATTAATATGATTGGCGGTCCCAATCTTCGATATGTTCGCGTTGAGCCCCTTTGGCGCCGTGTACTGGTGCTACTGCTGTTACTCAGTTCACTATTTTGTTTTCTTCGAGTGTGCATGTTCAGAGTGGTCTCCGGCACTCCGGTACTATATTTTATATAGTATATTCTATCTTCTTATCTTCTCCTCCGCCTGATGGTCCCTCGTCGGGTACCGAGAGCAATCTCCCCGTGAGCCACCCTACGGCGGGCATAACGATTGTCAATTACGCTAGCGTATTGGAGTACCTCGTACACGGGATAGCCTAGGTCATCATGTGGTGGATCATCTCAGGGTGGGAGCCGTCGATGGCCCCTCGGAAGCAGTTGAAAAAAGGCAAAAGAGGATGTATATTCCTTTTGTCTCCGCCGAAGAAGGAAGGGCACCCAAACGGCTGCAAATTCACAATTCATCCGGCATGCCAAATACAAATATTGCAACTCCCTAAATACGAATTTCATATTATTATGATCTTCGTAGATATCTTACAGTTACATTCATCAGACATTGGTACGAGCAAGTTGTCAATCCTACAGTACAGTGCGGTCCGTTCGTTTTTGTCACGTATTGTTAAGGGATTAGAGGGGTATTGGTCCGTTTGACCACTTGCACATGGTTAACCAATACCTTACCCAAACTATGCCATATAACACTCTCCCCACCTGAAACGGCGGGATACCAAGTCGGCCGGAAATACCGGCGGAAGTGTCAATATCTAAGCGTGTTTATTTCCTGGCGATACCGGGGAGAGTATTTTTCAAGTTCGACACAGGGAAATTCTGAAAAGTTTATTTTGGTGGACGTGAGATTTGAACCCATGACCCGGAAAACCAATGGTCTGTCGACGACGCCATTTGTTGAGGAATTAGAGGGGGTATAGGTACGTTTGACCACTTGCAAATGGTTAACCAATAGCTTACCCAAACTAAGACGTATAACAGTTTCATACGGTGCGGTCCGGTGCGGTTTTCAGAAACAAGGAATCCTACGGTGCGGTCCGGTGCGGGTTTGAAAAGGGCGAAAATTCTACGGTGCGGTTCGGTACGGTTAACCGCGCCGAGCCGCACTGGACCGATGAGAAAAACGGCACCGTAAAAAACCCTGATATGTTTGAGAGAATGGACGATTTTGGGCTATCGGCGAGGGAAATTAACTTAAATGCGTAGGAAAGGGAAGACCTGGAGAAAAACAAGATCAATACTCGTTTTCCTTAAACGTTCCCTTTACCAACAATCGAAAGTTTGTTGGCGGAAGTTGCTGATAAATAGTACTACTGCACGTTAGGGCTCGCCCATATCCTTAGTATTAGCAATTTCCGTTCCAATACGGCGGATATATTCTGCTATTAAGGGCTTGGGTGTTATTATTGACCAAGGCTACGATAGGGGGGGTACCCCCATTTTCACTGGTGTGTTTGAGCCACTCGCACGAGTAGCTCTGTAGCCTACGGATGAAGATGGTTTAGGAACTTGGTTTGCCGCAGCTTAGATCACCTTTGCATTGCGGATTGATTTCGTCAATATAAAACATAAAGAAAACGTAAGATTGCATAGGAACAAAGGGGTTACTCGCGCGAGTGACCCCTAGCAACTGAAATAAAAGGCCCAAAAGGGGGCCCCCCTACCGTGGCCTGGGTCTATTCGAGTTTTTGGAGTTTGTGGCAGTATTGGGTAGAGAATGGCATTGGATTGGTGATGCATGTACTTTGTTTGAACAAAGCAAGGTTTAGGATGGCGTGCTTTGGACGCAAGTTATCATGATGTGCACACAGGCAGGAGGGATATTGATTTATGCCTGTGGACAAGTTTGATTTACTACACAGTATTTCGTTTGTGTGGACACCTTCGGAGATGCGGTGAAACTCATTGTTTCCCGAAATGGCACAGTGATTTGGCATGTGAACATGACTCCGGGGTCGCGTACACCAAAATATGACAAAGGGGGGAACCCCCTCTGTCACTCGAGTACTTTACGTATGCTTTCCACTTCTATTGTCTTTCCTTCCCACCCGATGGCGTTCCGGATACCGCGAGAGAGCAAACCATGCGTCGAGCACCATGGTGAAACGCACTATACAGAATACTGATGAACTTGGAGGGTGATTCGAAACAGCGCATGTGAACCCCTTGTAACACATGACGAGTGCACACTCAGACGGATGAGCCATGAGAGTCTTCAGGGGCCAACAAGGAGTCGTTGTGAAACGAGCTCCAGCAGCACTCATGATAATTTGGATGGTAATGGATAACATGAAAAGGGGTATCGTTGGTCCAACAAAATCTTAAGGTACAATGAACTACATATACAGACACTAGTTCAAATGTAGGTAAGAAGAGCCTGTGCAAACCCGATTGCGATTATCGGATTGGACACCATGTCACAAACTTTAGCTTTGCACGAATCGTTACAGTACGGAGGAATCCCTCTCGCCTCGTGCATCCCGCGCGAGGACCGCTTGTGATATCCGTTAGGAGCTTCCCGGTGTTACTCGACAAGCCACCGTCGAAAAGGGTCAACGTCTCAACATCATCACGTCCCAAAGCTAACCAAGGTCACATGAAGATTTTAAAAAATACCACCTGGGAGAGCGTCCTCAGCGGGCCAGATGACGCAGCCCCAACTCTCCCGTCCCATTACTAGCTCTTCGTAGAGCGCTGGCACACGAGAAGACCCAAGAATATAGACGACGGTGGTACCCGATCGATCACATGTCCTCACTAGGAGCAGAAATACCTGTTTCTCAGGGGTCTACAATATATTTCCCCCATTTCCCTACTTGCCAACGATTGGAAACCCCTTCTTAGACTTAGAAAAACCACAGTCACAGAGTGGACTTGGTGGGCCTGAACTTCTTCCCCTTCTTGGCTGTCTCTTTACTCGAAACAGTCAACTCATACGGTATAATCTAACGTACCAGGTATACGACGCCCATGTCGAACTTACGCACGTGACCTCAGTCAACAGGATGCTGGCCTGAATGTCATGCGACGTGCGTTTTCGCTTCCATATCCTAAGCAATTAAAATGGAATACGTGTTGTACAGCTTACTCAGTACCGGTACTCTACATGAACTGTATAGTAAATATCTACATTTGACACGCGGATCTCTTGAGAGTCCGTTCTTTTAACAAACCCAACGAATTGTTGTCCCGGGAGGATGATTATCTCACGAAACATCCTATTCTGATATTTGACACCTTAAACACCTTCTCTTGCAGAATATTTTACGCGTGTGGCGTCGTGCTTCAACATGATGATGCCCCTCTTGACACACAGCTCCTCCCGCAAAATATATGTACACATATATATATATACTACTTGGCCTCGGTTGGCACCGAAGCTGAAAAAACGTATATGTATATTGGGATGCCGTTGGTTGCCAACGGTGCTGTAAAACATGCCAATCACATTGTGAGTTACACAACCAGTGTACCGTTTTTTTTTTTGGCGGTCACCATGATGGTTATCGAGATAAATCATATTGTGCGGGGTGGAGAACCGTAACTCCCTACAAGGGGAATGATCGCATCATGTAGTTTGAAAAAGGTAACGCACCCACGAGGGAGTCACATACTAGTGCCGTTTGCCGTCGCTGGAGTGGACCCACCAGAAAACAAAGTAAATCATTGGCGATGTCATCCACAAGCAATAGCGTAGGAACAAGGTGCCGAAGTTCGTCTTACGAGTGGTTGTTGGAAGGATGCAGAACTGGTACAACCTTCATGCGACTCGCCTAACACCTCACGGCGATTTGCGCTTGGTGCAGGCAATGTCAGTCTGATCGGTAAAAAGCCGACGTGCTTCGTCTCGCCATATTAAGAATGCGAGGGTTTATGGTCATACGACTACGGCCATGCACACACTGAATACATCCGCCCTAGCACACACATTGGCTGGTGCGATTGACTGCAATGGTAAGACGTCATGCGCTGTCACGATGTCGTAGTACTATCCCTGCCCGACTCCTCTACACTGTTTGATGATCACCCGTATGGTCTGGCAGGACTCGTGAGACCGAGACTCCGCCGTAGCGCATGCATGCGAAAAAAAAAACATCATAGCGTATCTCTCACACATATGAAGTCGAGTATCTGACACCTGGGGCCGTGGATGAGTTATCGTCTTGATAACTACCAACGATGTCGTGGTATACTTCTTGTTCTAACAGACCCTTGACGAATGCACTCATCAAACGCCTTATTTAATGTAGGTCGTCTTACAAAGATTGCGGTTTCTAACCCACATCGAACCGCGTCCAAGGGTTCTTGGTAACAACCCGCTTGAGGTTCAATTTCATGGAGAAAATGCTGCAACTGTTAACTTAACGCGTTGTTCAGCTCACCTGGAAGTAAAAGCGACTGCGAAAGTTGTCGAACACCCGAACACCACGGAAAAAAGAGTGGTTGAAACGATGCCGAACACCAACACGAAGCGCTGACCCAAGCGGTCCGCCGCTATCCCCCAGAAGTGCGAGGAGAACAAACGGCCGATCATGAACGACGAAGACATTAAACCGGCGTAGTATCCTGGCACAGGTACAAGTTTTGGAGTGAAGGGTGTTGTACTGATGTGGATGCTTGCGTGTTACTCGAACCGCAACGCGTAGGCGACATGTAACTCCCGAGAAGTTTCAACAGCGCAATTTGCCGATCTCTCTGTGCCCGTTTACCGTGGCGGGTACACAGCGTCGGTGACTTTGGGCTCCGGCGGCGTTATAGCGGTGGAGGGTTTGAACGCGTGTGCTGAGCTCGTCGAGTCGCTACAAATATATGGGTGGGGTGCGCAACCCCTGACCAAGCTGGGCATGGCACACACTCGGTTGTGTTTTCGCAGCACAATACTGTACCCACTTTAACCACGAGTAAAGTGACTGAGAGTGAAAAGAATATAGGGCTCCAAACATTATCTAGCAGTATATATGTACGTTGAGATCGAATTACCTAATTCCAACATCATTGATCTCCGGGGCTCTCGCCTTAATGCTGACAAACGTTGGTGCTTCAAGCTCTAACGCGTACCAGGCATGTATTGTTGATCATAAGGACTATAGTACACACTTGACCACATATTGGTTACAGGATGGAGTGTTCGAGGGGATAGCTCTACATAAGATACGTAACCAACAAGCTCCACGGCTATGTGAAGGCTATGGTAAGGTGAGTACTGTCGTGCCGCCCTCTTAATTGCGATTGTTGGCTTATTATTATTAAACCGTTCGATAGTGACGGCGTAGTTAGCGAAATACGGAACCACAGAAAAATCCGGCAGGAAGACACACGAATGGCACTCAGGCGCGAAGGAAAATGATTGGCACTGGCGCGACCAGACCTGAGGTGCCGAAATAGACGACCCTGCAAGCGAAAATTCGCGCCCCCCTACCCTACTCTTGGTTGCTCTATATGAACTTTGCGGACCGATGTACTGACCAACCAATAGCAGGTAGCGTTCCTTGGTCCTTGCCAGTGGACGCTTGCCAGTGGACGCCGCTGGGTTGGCAGGTAATGTTCCTTGGTGCTTACCAGTAGATGCCGATGGTCCATGGTCCATGGTCCATCTCTACAGCAAATGTGGGTGTGTTCACACCTGTGCCAAATCCTCCGATATATAGCGTATAGCGAGTTGCGTGAGATATATTTTTTACGACCGGCAGCTTATTTTATGTTCATGGGACTGATTCTACGATAGCCACCCCCTAAAACCAGCGATATTCTTCAACCAACGTTTCATGGTTGCGCGATGCGAGGAAGGATGCTATAAAAAAAAGACATCTCCACATGATTTCTTGTTTGCAAAGGCCTATCGAGCGATGATGTCAGAGTGGCAAGGGGAACCGTATTTCAGGAAGTACGGCACGGATCTGGTTTCAAAACCAGCGATTTCGTTAAACAACACTGAGGCGGCTACCTAGAACGACTCATGGTCAAACTTGCCGTTAATGCCGATCGATTCTGCCGCCACCCCTTTCCGCTTAGGAATCCAAAAAATACATTAACACAAAATGTTTTTGCCGTCCGACAATGTGGAGCTTATGTTTCAACGCCAATCAGTCGTAAGTTTTCTCAGAACTAAGACGAAAACCATTTCTGGCCATGTTCTTTGGAAGAGCGCAGCGCAAGACACCTACTAAGAAACAAGAGTGCCGACACGGGCTGGGTTTCTCGTGTATGAGGGGGAGTTTCCGCACCAAGTTTAAAATAACGGTCTCGAATCTCCTCCGCCTACACTCTTGCAACAGCAAGCCTTCCTTTCGTATCGACCTGTTTCATACAAATAGCAGGTGCCTTTTGTTGAATTTTTAAGAAAAAAAGTCTATCTTCTTTTCATCACCTGCTTCGTCCGTGTTGTCAACAATACCGAGGTGCTCCACCATGTAGCCAGCGTAGGCGAACACGCTCATTTGGACGACCATTGAGCTAACCAGGCTTGCCATGATCGCCAACATGGGCAGATAAGGAAACGGAGCCATTCGCTGCGCAGGTCACCCGAAACATTGCAGAAACATGCAAAAATAATGACACAATCATGTTCGTTACTACTGGGTCGCTCACGTCAAGACGTACACACCTAAGCGCGCACATAAATAAACATGGAGTGTAGAGCACGGTTATAAAAAACGTTCGTGAGCCTCTTCATTTAATTGATTCGTTCGAAAACTGACATCTGAATAGATGTAAAGGGGCTCGGACATGCGGGCGGCTTACGCTGATCTCTACGCTCGCGCAAGGAATATTTCAACTACATGCTAAGGGAGGAGGGAGAAAAGGCCCAAAATTTGGGGCAAGTTAGCATTATGATATTTGCCAAAATCTACTTGTTGTGCAGAGCCAATTGCCCTGTGGTGTGCTGTGTGCCTGTTGGCGATGGCAAGTTCTGATCGGCGGTACATTTTCAAAACCGAAAACGAGAAGAGGACCGGGAGGGAAGGCAATCAATGAAGAAAGCAAAAATACGAGCATGCATGTTTCCTGGCTTTTGGGAGTGTCGCACGGCAGTGCCGGTGCACAGGCAATAATAGGTGGGGTGGTGGAGAACCTGGTGGGTAGGGAAACAGAACGTGTAGATTTATATATATTCAGCTTTTCTCGAGTGCCACATACAATATATAGCTCCTCGCGAGTATCAAGGAAAAGGCGTCTCGGAAAACAAAAAAGCGGGGAATTAGACAAAACCGATCTCCACCATAGTACGGTATCCCTATACGTATTACGACAACGCTAATGTGTCATTGGAACTCACAGCCCCCATTGTCGTATCTCTCTCCAAGAAGAAAGCGCAATCAACAGCCTCCCTGTTTTTGCAGCTGATACGGTACGGTACATATATTATAATTTCCTCCGTCAATAAAAAAGACGTATACCTGCACTGCTGCGGCGGAACGAAAGGTAGCAATAACGACTGTCCCCGAAACTAACTCCGTAAACAAATATTCACAATCCGGGAACAATATTAAGAATAATTCTCCCAACAATAAAACCTATAATCTGAAGCCCAAAATCTGAGGGTACCTTACCACTTATTCGAGAAAATGTTTGACGTATTCTTTCGATTATGTTTACCCTAACCCCAACCCTAACCAAATCACACGCAACCATCCAACCAATGTAGGGTGAAACCCCCTTGATCTCGTACACAGTGTGCACCAACCATTTTCTCGAATATGTGGGAAGCTCTAGTGCAAAATGTAGCTACCGAAATATCAAAATTCGACAACTCCACACAATCCCAAATTAAAAATGCAAAAGCTCAACGTAAAAAAAAAATCCGAAAACAAATATCCAGAATCGGAAACAAACGGCATGCATACAGCCTTCTAAAAGAAAAATCTCCAACATCAACCCGCACTCAGCTACCGCTCCTAGTAGTAGCGGATTTTCACCACACACCGTGATGATACTGGCCTCCAGGGAACTGCCTCCTCGATGGGTACGCATTTAAAACCATTCGAATTCCAAAATGTCCAGGTCCAAAACATGATGACGTAATTTGTTTACCATGACCAATTGCAAAATGTTAACGAATAGCTTACCCAAGCTAAGCCTTATAACACATCCCTCCTGAAACGGCGGAATACCAGCTCGGCCGGATATACGGGCTGACCTGTCATTATGCAAGCAGTTTCATATCCTTGGCATAACTTGAAGAATATTTTTCAAGTTCGATATGGAGAAAGTCTGTAATATTGTGTACGGTGGGAATCGAATATACGACCAAAACAACCCATGGTCTTGCCGACGACGCCATATGCTAATTGTATAGGTCGGGAACACAGGGTGTCCCCTGCAAGCTTGCCTAATGAGCAGGTCCTCGGAGGGTTCTCACTTGCTTAGCCTTACTTAGGGGGGACGTAGCTGTACTACTGTTAGATTCCATGGGATCCCCGGATGACTTCTGAGCGCCGAGGCGCATGCCTCGGTTTCATTTACTGACTCTACTCCTGAGAGACAACGGCAAAAAGTCATACGAAAACGGGCAATTACCTATCAAATCAGACAAGAATAGCAGGCCTTTCAAGGATGTACTTAAACAGTAGACTGGACATGCGGCGCTCAATTTTACAAATTTAGGCGTGAAATTTACAAACGATGTCGATCGAGGACCAACCGACAAAATGAAAGTCGGCCTTTTCATTTCTGTTGTGACCGAGAAATGTGGCCAATATTACGAAACAAAAAATACAAGAGCACCCAAAACTTGCGTACTACAATTAAACAATATAAAGGCCCGCTCCTTTCCGTTTGTGTGCACATGCGGTTCAAACTACGTCGTTCAAATTTCATATACCAAAACTCAAAATTGAGCGCAGCATCGCAGAAATAAATAAATGTTATTTTCTTCACTTTTTGTCGGAAACAGTTTGTTTGAATAGTTTGAATACGCTTGCTTAATAACGTGTTCTGTGTAACCACGCGGCGTGCCGCTACGGTGTAGATCGAGGAGAGAAGATAAAATACTCGTACACCGGATACCAAATACACACCAGGTGGGTCAATACCGTTCTGTCAGAGACCGTACCATATAAACCACACACAGGAGGTAAGCCGCACCTGATTTCACCGGCTGCACCACTCACATATATACGGGCAGTATCGTTATCATCAAAGCCCGGGTCGCATCATTAACATCATCGACTGCCCCGCGGGGGGGCAGCTCCACACTCCGAGGCATATACCGAATAATGCCTCGACACATAATACGAAACCCCAGAATATACGAAACCGCCAAATATCCGCGGACCCGTATCGAACAACCGCATACCACAAACAGCCCCCCTATTCGGTGCTCGATACGATAGGTCCCGAACAACTTATCACCAATTGCCAGGTAAAACGGCAAATCCCAAATTCCATAATAAATCATTGCCAAGGTAAAACGGCAAGCCCAAATTCCGTCATGAAGAATTGCCAAGGTAAAACGGCAATCCCTATACCAAATATCTCAATCTCCATTCCAGCATTGATCTCCCAATCTAAAGCGAGACAGTAACTATACGGGAAGGGAAAAATCCAACAAACAAGAGTATGCTGGTAAAATCCTCAACCAAAACCAATAACACCGTCTTCACTAAAAATAGCATTCCGCCCGATAACAACGGCCCCCCTGTTGTGCAAAAATATCACACCGCCCGATAACATCCGGCCCCCCTGTTGCGTACTCTGGGCGAGTAGGACAACAGAACGTGTCTGATATATATAGGGCATCTCAAATCGAACTATAACAGCCCCCCTGCTATTAAGAGGTGCTCACCACGGGAGTATGCAAAAGGCAATGATTGCATCTGAATTTAAAAGTACTAAGGATACTAGTAATTTTGGATCCCCTGTACGTTGTGCATACTTAACCAATAGCCAACGTGTACGGCACGATTCATCAAGACCATCGGCATATCTTACTGGCGTGTTAACCTTACTCGACGCATGAGTACATCCCAATACTTTCTCCAATTCCCTAAAAATAACTTCTCCGTTCCACTCACTCACCCCCAATACCCGAAGAAATAAATAAATGCAAGAAATCACCACAAATTCATCACAAAGTTGCGGTGAAAACGAAACGCCTCCGTGTGCAAAGGCTTGGTGAGAAAATCAGCATGCTGCAGTGTCGACGCTACGTGGACAACCTCAAACTCCCCGTTAGCAACACGTTCCCGAAGGAAGTGATGACGGACATCAATGTGCTTACTGTTGGGAGTGGTCACAGGGTTTTTCGCCAAATGTATCGCCCCCTGGTTATCTTCCTTCACCGTGGTACACCCAACATCGCGGTCCGGGAAAATAAAACTCCAGAGATACCGCATGAAAATCGTCTCGCGAAAACCCGTGGCCATCGCCACATACTCTGCCTCCGTAGACGAAAGCGTAACGGATTTCTGCGTCCTAGAGTCGAACGATACACAGGCACCAGCACACATGATAACTCCACCAAAGACAGACCTTCGGTCATTGGCCTCGTGCGCATAGTCCGCGTCCACGTACAACTCCAGCTGAACTCCATCACTCAGACCCCTCTGAAAAGTAATACCGTAAGTACTCGTCGATTTGATGTACATCACGATGTGCAGCGCTGCCTGCCAATGCAATAACTTTGGCGCTGCAGAGTACCTTTCCACCGCTCGAACCGCGTTAAGGATGTCCGGGCGGGTCTGGTTCGCCAGCCACATCAAATGCCCTACCAACGACCGAAAAGGCTCATCAACGTCTGGTTCATCGTGGTCAAACACCTCAAGCTTTAGGTCAACCACCGCAGGGATGCTCTTGCCGCGAGTGACACCAAACTTCGCTACGGTACTTTCAGCGAAAACCTGCTGTGATATCGTCAACTTCCCTGCATCCCAGTCTCGAGAAAATCGGCAGCCTGCGTACCACCGCAACTCCCCCAGGTTGTTGATAGGAACGAACTGGTTCAGGTCCTCACAAAACTTGTCACACCTACTCTTAAGCCCCATCGCAAATATGTCATCCACATGCACTACTACTACGATAGAAACGGCCCCCGCTTCAACCAAACGCATAACACACGCATCAGCCTCACACTGCTCAAAACCAAGACCCCTCATGCCGTGTACCAAGTGTTGGTGCCATTGCCGCGACGCCTGCTTCAAACCATACAGGCTGCGGCACAACTTAACCACCTTACCGGACATCGACCCGCACCCCTTGGGGAGGCGCATGTAGACATCCTCACTTAGCTCTGACTGGACAAACGCCTGCTCGGCATCAAAATGGCATAAATCCAATTCCAACTCGCACGCTATGGCAGCCAGCAAACGAATACTCGCAACTGATGGGCACGGGGAATACGTCTCGAAATAATCAACGCCTGCACGCTGCCCAAAGCCCCGCGCTACCAGCCTGGCCTTTGCCCGCACTACTCTACCAAATTCGTTGACCTTCCAAGAACAAACCCACTTAGCAGAGATTACGTTGATGCCGTTTCGTTGCTAAGTGTCACCACATCTCTTGTCCACCACAGCGCCGAACGTCCCCGCGCGGTACAGACCGTCGAACTCAGTGTCCATGGCATCGAACCACACATCTCCGTGTTCATCCTCGCACGCTTCGCGATACGAGTCGGGCGTTACCAACTCACTCTCAGGGCATGAAGGCAGTTCAGGAGCGGGCATGTGCGGAGGAGACTGGTCGGCAATGATCATAGCGATATTCTCCCGCGCGGCTAGCATCGAAACGAAGCCATGCTGCGGGCCCAGGCCCCCCCGTTGTCGCGCCGCCGACCGCGTCACCGCCGGCGATACCCGCGGTTGCTGCTGCTGCTGCACCGGCACCTCCACAGAGGGTGGAGGCGCGGGCGAGGATTCCGGCGGTGCAACGGTCGCGGGCGGCGCAGGGGGAATGAACACGGGCAAGGACTCCGGTGATGCAACGGTCGCTGACGTCGGCTTCTGCTGCTGTGGTACGGACGACGCAGCAGGCAGGGGCGTGGGCGAAGACTCCGGCGTTACACCAGTCGATGGCGTCGACGGCTGGTACCACACTTCGAAGCCCCGCGGCGCTTGCGATTGCTGGGCTGGGTCACTGACAGCCCCCCCCTTAGCCGGCGACGGGGACCCGGCAATCGCGGTCCCTCCACCGAACGGCGCGCGCCGATAGCCCCACGTCACATCGGTCGAGTAGCTCGCGATGCCTGATGGCGACAGCATGATCTTGCTGCAATCCGAGGCGTGGTCGTTGCCGGAGTTCAGGTAGAAGCAGGGTTCCCCCTTCGGCTCTGACTTAGCCGCCCGCTTGACCTTGTGGCGTCCCGGCATCATGTATGGAAGTACGGGGCCCCTGTAAGGCCTCCCGTGGAACTTCTCGAACGAGCACATCATGCCGGGCTTTTCATCCACCCGCGCCATGAGGTTGAGCGCGTCGCACATCCACGTCCATGCTTCCGGCCACGTGCGTTCATAGTTGAGCGCCTTGGCCGGAAACTCCACACCATCGAACATGGTCTGGAACTCCAAGAACGCAGCGTGACCCCCCTCGGCAACAAGAGCTAGCTTCCGCTCCACCCGCCCGTTGCGCTTCGGGCCGTCGACGGACGTGAACTCGCGGCGGATGTTGTTGTCGACCATCAGCCTTTGGAACTCGGCGTTAGTGAATTCGGAGGCGTTGTCAGTGCGAAGGCATTCCGGCTGCCCGTAGGCATTTACGGCCGCCAGGAAAGTGCGGAAACCGAGGGTGACGGTGGCCGCGCTCTTGTCCGGCAGAAATACCGGCCAGCCCATGTTGGTGGCGTCGTCGACGATCATCAAACATTACCGAGCGCCGCCTGTTGACGTCGGCATAGGTCCTGCGAGGTCAGCGTACAGGCGCTGCATCCGCTTCTCAGCACGGCACGACGTGGACTTAGCGACGGCTTTGCGGATCCCCTTCCCCCCCGCGCACCCGTCGCAATACCCCAAACGTCCCGTCACGTTGATTCCCATTTGACGAGCAGTCTCACGTAAAACGGTATCGTGGGCGTGGCCAAGGGAACAGTGCAAGTCGTTGATGTCTATCCATCTCTGCCTCCCAGGCCTTAACACTGCAGCAGCAAGTGCAGGGGGTTTCTCGTGTCTCGCTACTCGAGTGGCCTCAACGTAGTTGCCGAACTTCTCCTTGCGGAAAAACACGCGTCCATCGAGCATGTGCGCCCCTTCGTGGTCAAGGGTAATGACGTGCTCCTCTTGGATCACGTTGAATGAGCAGAGGTCGAAAGGTACGCCAGGCACAAACGCCACATTCCTCAAGGTCACTGCTACGTCTTCAGCACAATGCATCACTACATCAACGCAACCAAAAAACTGTACCTTCATCTTCTTTCCGTCACCAATGATCAAATACTTCTCGTCGGGGGCAGGGGGTCTCTTGTTGTAAAAGAGAGCAGAATCACCAGTACAATGGATGGAATCAGCACTATCTCCAATTAGAATCTTGCTCCCAGGCCTTGTAGGCCTCACGAGACCACCCCCAACAGAAAGAGCATGCCACTTGCCTAAAAACGTTAAGTGCGCGACGAAGAGGGTGGGCCACTCGACCTGCTGTTCACTGCTGGCCGGCGCCTGGCTGTCGATAGTCGAGGAAAGCGGCCCGCCCTCGTAGGCTCCCCCGGCTCCTCCACTTCTCGGCTTTGGCTGACCATCGTCGCCCACACCGCCCCCGTCCCAGTGTGGTTCGCCTCCGCCCGCACCGCCCCCGTCCCATTGTTGTGCGCCTCCGCCCACACCGCCCCCGTCCCATTGTTGTGCGCCTCCGCCCACACCGCCCCCGTCCCATTGATGTGCGCCTCCGCCCACACCGCCCCCGTCCCATTGTTGTGCGCCTCCGCCCACACCGCCCCCGTCCCATTGCTGTACGCCTCCGCCCATACCGCCCCCGTCCAATGCGTCGCCGTGAATTACGAAGCCAGCTTGGTGCTGAGGCCAAGCTCCCGGTGGTGGTGGTGGTGGTGTGCTGCTGTAGTGCTCCTGGGGGGGCGGAGGGCCGTGCGGAGGAGCCGCGACAATTTTTGCATGCATGCGGGTGGGCGGAGCAGTGCGGCATTGCCTGGCCATGTGACCGTAAGCTCCACAAGTGCTGCAGACCCCCGAAAAAGCGTTCGGCGCTCGACAAATGTCGGACTTGTGCCCGAGGGCACCACACCGACCGCACTTGTACACTTCCCCCATGGACGCTCCTGGAGGCGGAGGAGACTCCGGCTGGTACCACCCACTTCCGGTGTTACCTGCCCCACCATTGCCCCCCGGCCTCAGCTGGTGCTGGGGCTGCTGCTGCGGCTGGGGTGGGTGCTGCTGCTGTTGCTGCTGGTGCTGGTAACTATGGTCTGCACCCCCACGCTGCTGCTGTTGCCCTCCCCCCAACTGCTGCTGCTGCTGCTGCCCATACGGCCGCTGCTGCAGCTGCTGTTGCTGCCCAAACGGCCGCTGCTGCCGCTGCTGTTGCTGCCCATACGGCCGCTGCTGCTGCTGCTGTTGCTGCCCGTACGGCCGCTGCTGCTGCTGCTGTTGCTGCCCATACGGCCGCTGCTGCTGCTGCTGTTGCTGCCCATACGGCCGCTGTTGCTGCTGCTGTTGCTGCCCATACGGCCGCTGCTGCTGCTGCTGTTGCTGTCCATACAACCGCTGCTGCTGCTGCTGCTGCTGCTGCTGCTGCTGCTGCTGCTGCTGCTGCCCGGCGCCTAATCTGCCCTGAAAACCCCCACCGACGGCGAGGGCGTGGGGATCCGCCAACGGCGCAGCAGCCATTGACACGACCGCCGCTAACTTCCGCTCCTCCAACTCCTTCGTCTTGCGGTTAGCGTGGGAGGTGCGGACGATTCCCTCCATCTCCGATCGCGTGAGGCCGGGTCGAAGCAAGCTAGTGCGCTGCTCCACGTCGTAAAACTCGGACGGGAGACGACGTGTTAGTATGCGAACCACGTCGCGATCCGACTTGCGGATACCCAATGTGGACAGCACATTGAGCTTCCCCTCAGCACGGGCAAAGAACAGCTTGGGGTCCTCATCCCCCTGCATCTCTATGTTCTCGAAGTCTTTCTCGAGGTGATCTCGTTCGGCATCACCCTGCGGCTGATACCAGGCCATCACAGCCTTCCATGCTCCCTCCACCGACCCAGCGGCATGCATCCGTTCCTCCACAGGCTGTCCTTGCATGGCTTCCATGAGAAATTCCCATGCCTTCTCGCACTTCTCGACTCTCTGCTGCCCATGAAGATAGATGGATCGGTTGCGCTCCTCCATCCCTCCTAAGCCCCCGGCTATCCGAATAGGGTCGCTCGTGGGCTCAAGCGCCCCGATCAGACCCCGCGCCGTCAAGAAAGCTTGGAACCTGTGTGACCACAGGTGCAGCTGACTCCGCCCATCAAACTTGGGCACCCGCATGCTGTTTTGCGACGACAATATGAGCGCCGGGGGGGTCTGGTGGTGACGGTAATCTGGCTCCGGCACAGGCTGTCCAGCACTTGCCTGCTGCATGGGCCGCCCGCTCCCCCCAGCGATACCCGACTGAACCGCTGCCTCGGCGGACATCCTCAACGCTCTCTCCGCTGACAACGCCGCGTCTCGCTCAGCCACCGTCGCGTCTCTCTCAGCCAACGTCGCGTCTCGCTGAGCCAAATTAATCGACACTTCCTCCAGCTGCTGCCGAAGCAGCTCGGCCTCCTCGGCCATAACAGCAACCCTTCAGCAAGCTCCGGGCCCGGAAACCCACGATAATCGTGTTTGAATAGTTTGAATACGCTTGCTGAATAACGTGTTCTGTGTGACCACGCGGCGTGCCGCTACGGCGTAGATCGAGGAGAGAAGATAAAATACTCGTACACCGGATACCAAATACACACCAGGTGGGTCAATACCGTTCTGTCAGAGACCGTACCATATAAACCACACACAGGAGGTAAGCCGCACCTGATTTCACCGGCTGCACCACTCACATATATACGGGCAGTATCGTTATCATCAAAGCCCGGGTCGTATCATTAACATCATCGACTGCCCCGCGGGGGGGCAGCTCCACACTCCGAGGCATATACCGAATAATGCCTCAACACATAATACGAAACCCCAGAATATACGAAACCGCCAAATATCCGCGGACCCGTATCGAACAACCGCATACCACAAACACAGTTTACTTAGATATGGAATCGAGTTTGGTAGTATATATATTTCGATGGGTGGCGAATTGGGCAATGTACACTTATTATACAGATTTTCTTCAAGAAGAAGAGGCTTCAGCATTGTTTCCACCAAATTTCACCGTGATCGGCAACGACGATTTATTTACGTCTTGTGTTTGAAAAAGTTGGGGCTTTTGAGATATCACGGATATCTCGGCGAGATCGACTCGGAAAAAAACCAAAGCCTTAGACTTTTTCATATATTCTGTTTTTCTGCATGTACATTGTGCAATGTTGTCTGTCAGGGGTAGCGCTTCCAATTTCCAAGTCCTACCTCGTAAAAGCGTTGGGCTACGACATTCAGAAACATCTTCGAAAAACATAAACTCGTCTTTGCGCGCCGTATTCCGCCGCATAAAACGGTTCTCAACCAACCCTGTTTAACACACACTGAATACAAGTATATTTCAGCCCCCTGTTCATTTTGTCGAACGTGGTCCCGAGCAGGTGGCCACAGAGTGCTGCGTCCGCACGTTGCTTGGCCGATTACGGCGATGAATTTAGTTGAGTCTAATTTTCACTGGTTCACGAGATACGACTATACGCGCCTTTATCCGTTTTTAGGCTGGTGTTAACGGGGGTCTTGGGGGATCCTTGTCGATATGATCGTCAGAAAAAACAGGTGTGTCTATCGCGAGACCACAGCTTACAGCAGCACAAAGCCCAGGTAGGTAGTCGATTTTCTTATATCGTTATCGAGCAAGGATTGCTGATTTTTAGGTCAGGATAAACGACATTGATCGAGAGGGGGGGAGGAGAGGAGGGGGGGGGGGAAGCTTGGCTCTGGCCAAGCTCCCGATACTGAATCTGGTGCTGGCAAGGTATCCAAACTCCATGTCAAACGGACGTCAATTTTAAATGCACGCTGCTAACCGCCTACGTAGGCCACTTGTACAAGGTCACGTACGTGTGTGACTCATTGCATACTTGAAGTGAGAGTACGGACCAACTCACCACACAACCAATCGCATCGAGTCCTAGTGTTCTCCTAAGAACCATCCTACCCTTTATGCGAATGTGCAGCTACCTTTTCTAAACCAATCAGCGCAGGACGCGGAGCGTAGGGAGGGGTGCTACCATTGTTATGTTTCCTGCATGCCCCACAGATCACGTGGTTAAAGCTACTATTGTGGGATATTTATGTACCTGCCGAATCCTGGATCGCACGACAAGCGTCCTAGACATTGTATTGATTCTGGATCTCGCAATTCCGATTCCGATTGCACAACAAAAACAGTAACGAAAGTCAGACCTCAAGTTATAAGCCGATATGTAACAAATCAACAAAGACATAAGGTTGGTCTATAGCTCATGCAGGCAGCGGATACCAAGTAGAACACTATAACAATAGCCCACCCTGAATAGTCGTAGATGCAGATCACACGACGTTATGACAATGGCTAACTAAGGCATCAGAAAGTTCGGAAGTGGATCGAAGATGCTGCTATTCAAAACAACTGACGTAGACTGTAGACCAACCCAGACCTCGTGATTGATGATTAATGATTGATTATTGATGATTGAGGTATGGTAGGGGCTAATCCATCGGCCCACTGTCACTAAACCGCTGGGCAGAAAGTACTGGTGCAAGGGAACGCAGCGACAATGAAAGGAAGGGGCCCTAGAAAATGTAGCACCTAAACTGGGAAGAGGAAAAACGTACACTGCAGGATACCATCTAGCGACTGAATCTATGTGCTCGGGACGCAAAGGGCGTGGGAAATGGAGGGCCAGAAAGATAACTTCCAAGATAAAACAGACATGTGCACAGAAGGATACCAGCCATCGACCAAACCTCTGTTCTTCGGTCGCATGAGCGTGGCTAGAGGGGCACCAGGAAAGGCAACACCCGAACTAAGAACAGACGTCAACGACTGAAAATCTGTGCCTGGGACGGATGTGCATGGGAAAAACCGGAACCTCAGAAAAGGGGTATCCGAAGGCACCGAGGGCCTCACGACCTTCATCAGCGACCACCCACCGACCTCGGACACCTTCCACCTCGAGTTCCCCGGCGTACAGGCAATGTCACTTTCATCCTTGCCGACCCTCGTCCTAGTCAACTTGGCCCGCTCCTCGGGTGTTCCAGCCCATAACGGTCACTACCTGCTTGACATGCTCCCCCGGAACGGTGTTTCCTCTGAAACCGAAACCTCCATCGCCAATGGGCACCAAACAATCCCGCTCTCGGGATCGATCGATCTCGAACCTTGCGACCTCCTTGGGACCTTTTCCTCTCCCCTCATACAAGTCCCCATTTCGCAGGCGTAGAAGGGCGCAAAAATTGTTGTGTAATGACCGTAAAATCAGCAAAGGAATGACTCCTCCACTGCGTGGCTTTTGGTCGTTAGAAATGCAGCAATATCATTGGTTCATGACCCAAACATCAGCCAAGATGTGACTGCTCTACTCCTAACTCAAGGCACATAAAAAACGTCCTTCCTGCTGTAAATCGCAATTTTGTCCAACAAGTCCAGCTCTGTCTGGTTCACGGTTATGCCCATGCCAACCTCTCAACACGCGTTCGAAATTCAGGACCCTTTGAATTTGGACATGCGCTTCTTCAACTATGCACGCCAGAAGGGGTCATATGAACATAATACTTGCCTAGTTTACCTGTTCACCGCGAAGACATCCCTTATCACATTGAAAATTTCAGGGCTTATCACTGTAGTTTCTGATAATCAAGACGAGATGGGACGGAACTGTTTTGACTTGTTTAGAAGAAAATTGTTGAAGACGCGAGGGGACGGGACGGCAAAATGACGACCAAACAGGTTGTCAAGACGAGACGGGACGGGACTGTGGGTGCACCATTTTTCAACGGGATGGGGCGGTAAATTTCTTCTGGGTAGATTTCTACGGCGCGAGGGGACGGTGAAATTCAACGGGATTATTTTCTGGACCAGGACGGGACAGGACGGTAAAAATGGGACCACGTTTGCCTGTCCCAAGCGTGGGTTGTGTAGTTTACTAAGTATGTATCAGTAGTTCTAATTACTGTAGCAGCCGTAGGAGTAGTGCGGCATTAGATCATTGGATCGAAACGGCTGTTCCAGGGGAACAAACGCAGAAAAACACTCCTCCTATGAATCGTACGTATATGCATATTATTGTAGAAATTCGTCTTGAAATTGGTGTCCCAAATACAACATCATGCTTGTTGTATAGTACACAGCAAATAATCTCATGTGACCATGCGAGCCTTCGACAGAAATATCCTCGCCAGCCGTATGTAGCGGTTTGGCCAGCGACGGACGCGGCAGCCTCCGCTTCGCAGTTAGCCTTTAACGCCGCTAAACCCTGGCGAACCTCCGCTACTCCGGAGATCAAGTGCGAGTTGAGCTGAAAAGTAGCATCATATTGTCGTTTGCGTCTGACCGGAAGGAGATGCGCTGTTGGCTAACGACTGCGGAGATATCCGACAGTTATCCTTTCTGTTCGACACCTGGAGGTGGTGGTGTCGATCGCTACGTACACAGTCGAGCCAACAATTTGTCATGTAGCCAGCGGTCCGCCACTGCCATCGTCCCGGTTTTGGCATCTACGCCATCCGTCGTCTGTTTGTACCATCCACGCGTTGAGTACATCGAAATCAGGCGATTTCGTCGCAACGGGCTTTTTCATGTACTTTCGATATTGTTTTCATATCTTCGTATTTTCGTACTTCGTAAGTTCGTAAATTTCTATGACTTTTATTTAATGTACATACCCAGTCTGCTGTGAACAATGTAAACAAAGTGGATTTCGAAGATGTGAAAAAAGATATTTCTAAAATAAAAATCTAAAATGCTTGGTGGGAATGGACGGGAGAAGAGACAGCGGGCAGAGGGGTTAATCTTGGACTACTGGCGGAAACGTTTGTCAGCTGGACTGGACAGTAAAGATAACGATGCAGGTTTGGATAGCGGGACGGTAAACGAGAATATATCGACGGGACGGGACCGAAATTTCCAACGTTGGGTTCTGTTGGATACGCACAAACCATACACGGGGTATTTACCCCGGGTATTACCCTACAGAGAACTTCTGTAAGTTCTATAGGACATGCATGCCCGTACCCGGAACTTCTGGAAGTTCTGTACGCCAGTGCCACAAATACCCGGGGAACGGGTATATCATTTCAATAACGTAGTGAGTTCCGTATGCCCGTGCCAAAATACCCGGAACTTGTGTGAGTTCTGTAACACTTCCGCATCGTACCCGGAATTTTTTCAAGTTCTCTAAGATCCCCATACCCTAACACAGAGCTTCTGTGGCTTCTGTATGACTGTGGCACAACATCCAGGGTACGGGTATATCTATTACGATACCCGGGGAGCCCACATGCATCAGTTCAGGTTCAAAAACCCGAAGAGTGTACTATGCACTATATTATGATGTCGTATATTGTCGTCAGTTGCCAAGATGAGTTTCGACCAAATCCTTGATCTCATAGCTGGAGTGTACTTTAATATTAGATGTGACCTAAACCTCTTGAAACCCCTTATTCCCCTTCCTCCCTTTCATATTTTTTTTCCTCGCTTTCTCTTGCTCAAACGCCCCACCTCATATCGAAATCCGCCCGAGTAATAAACACTTCCACGACCTGGATGTCGCCTCATTATCGTTTTAGAGCCGTCCATGCCGCTGCTGCAATTCCCACTCCCCCCCGCCCCCAACGCCTCCTCCTTCCCCACCACCCGAACCATCGCATAGACCTACCACCACGCGTATAGCAAACCCCTACATCTATGCGACTTAAAGCCCTCCCCCCCCCCGCATCTTCCCACCCCCCTCCCCAACAAGGAGGACTTAAAATTTCCACCCACACATTGAGCTGCCCGCCCTCCACCCCCCCTTCCCCCCCCCCCGCCCCCTTTTGATCAAACTCAGGCCCCCACGTCCTTCAAAACTCCGCCCTCCCGTCACCGGTTATTCGACTTACAGGATTCACTTGATAAACTTATGAATTTCCTTCTACAGCGGTCAGATTTTGTCCCCCACAGAAACGGGTTTTATAGTTTCCGCGCACAGAATGACTAACATCACCCTGTTGGTCCTGATAGCTACACTACTGTAGTTCCAATGGGGTTCGCCGACCTATATCCTTAATGAGGACACACAACCCGGAATACGCGCGATTGGGGTACAGTAGGTGACCCTTTATAGTGGCATATAGTGGCAACACCAAATAATGGTGCCACTGTTCGAGGCAGTGCCACTATTCGATATAATGGCACTAGTGCCACTATTGCAAGGCCAATAGTGGCAACATTGCCACTATATCGAATAAGAAGCTTCGATGTTCACGATATCGACAGCGGTTCATTAGATCTACACTCGCATGCGCTGTTATATGCGGGTAAAGCCGTGTACTGCTGCACTCCTCGTGGTCGAGCATTTGTTTGCAGCAGTATCCGCATGAAACACATGAAATGACACTTGGTTATCCAAGGGTCGCCGAGCCTTCTGCGGTCAAAACCCATTATTCATTCTTCAGTGCAGGCGGATCACCGAAACCACGCCCAAATGTACTGAAGGAGGCACATCATTTTATGTTTTGTCCGGTGGGCCGTGTAACATGGGGTTCAACACACGCAGAAGAAATGACAACAGCAACGCAGAGACGCGAAGAACTAAAGCAACCAAGCTTGACGAGCCAAACGCTCTCCACCCCGGCGCATCAACCCAACCGCCACAATGCTCTGCAACTACGTACGAGCACTTTTGGTGTAGGCTTCAGCCGACTGATTGCACTAGGAGTCGGCAAACGTTCCAATGTCCATCTGCCGTGCCGGTCTGGCGGAGTGCGCCGAGAAAAACACCATCTTCGCCTTGCGGAGGTAATGCCCGGCTTCGCCAATGCCAAACGACTCTGCGTACTGTTCTAGAGGACCAACACGTTCAGCCAGTTCCGCGAACGACGGCGGCGCCTTCTTCCCCGCACCTCCCGCGCTCTCAGAATCTTTGGCATCGTCTGGCTCGTCGTCACTGTCCGCCTCTTCCTCGTACGTGTTGTTAACCTTCTCCATAAAATATCTTCTGCGTCTTTAGACAGAGTGTCAGCAAACTCGGCTTCCTCCTCCAACCCGGCCCATTCCTCCACGGCATTCGAGGCACGCTTAGGCTGATTCGAGGAGTCGGGTGTCGTTTGCTTCTTGGCGATGCACGGGTTGCAGATGCGGTGTATTTCTCTGCCGCCCTCCTCCTCTGGTTCACCACATATTCCATGAAGCCGGCCACCGCAGCCAAGGCGACATCCGTGCCCGTCTTTCTTTCCCAGTGATCGGTTTGGGAGTTTACACAGTTCTAGGTTCGCGCAGGCTGGCGTGATACGTGTGGCGCCCGTTGCTGAGGGTGCATGTGGACAGGTGTGGTCCAGCAGTAGTGGGGGCCCGCTGTTTGGAACTGCCACTATCGGGTATGTGAGATGCCCAACATGCCACTATTGAAGGCCCCGTCCTCAATAGTGGGAAAGTGCCACTATATCGGGTTGAGATTTAGCCAGGATATTTTTATGCCACTATTCAGGGCACTTCACTATTCAGGTTGTCACTTAAAGGGCCACCTACTGCTGTATCACACACAGCTCGCAAAGATGAGTTTCGACAAAATCTTCGATCTAAAAGCTTGAGTGTATTTTCAATTTATATTATATATATACGCGCGATCGGAGTATCGCACACAGCTTGCAAAGATGAGTTTCGATAAAATCTTCGATCTCACAGCTGGAGTGTATTTTCTTTTTGATAATATATATACATACCAGGTATATATATTTGACTATTGGTGTCATTCTGACTTTTGTCGCCCTAACACGGGCTTGGTGCATATAGAGAGAAGTGAAAAAAGAGCTTATCATATACGGTATACGAATAAAACTGGGTTGCATACTACACGTAACATCAAATCTTTTAGATTAATAAACAGTACCAGGCAGGAAATATAAAGGGATGTCTTCTTGCTACAACCGTCAGAATTGTCCCCTTTAAGGAATTATAGTTTGCTCGCATATATATTGAAGTGTCCCGCCCGCCCCCCGCCCCCCCAGACCCTTTTTGTTCAAACGCCCCACGTAAAATCAAAATCTGCCAGAGTAGTAAACACTACCAGCCAGCTGATATCACGTCATGATATTTCTAGCTATCCATGCCGTAGCTCCAATTCATTTCCGCCCTCTCCCCGCCCCCCCCCCCCCTTTTGTTCCCCGCCCAGTTTGTTCAAACGCCCCACCTACAATCAAAATCGGCCAGAGTAATAAACACTTCAACGCAATTGATCTTACGTCATTATATTTCTAGCCATCCATGATATAGCTTTCATTCATTCCCCCCGCCCCTCCCCGCCCCAACGCCCCCTCCTTCCCCACCACCCGCACGATCGCCTAAACCTAATACCACGCGTAAAGGAAGCCCCTACAAGCTTGCAAAGACGAGTTTCGACCAAACCCTTGATCTCATAGCTGGAGTGTACTTTAATGCTATATGTGACCTGAACCTCTTGAAAAACCCTTCCCCCGCCGACCCCCTGCCTTCCCCTCTTCCCCGCTCCCAATTGCTCAAACGCCCCACCTAACATCTAAATCTGCCAGAGAAATAAACATTTCCACGCACTTGTAATCACCTCATCATCTTTCTGGAACCATCCATGCCGCTGATGCATTCCCTCCCCCCCCCCCCCCCAACGCCCCCTCCTTTCCCACCACCCAAAATATCGCCTAGACCTAGAACCACGCGTATATATAGCAAACCCCTACATCTATGCGACATGAGCTCCCCCCCCCCCCCCGACACGTCCTTAAAAACTCCGCTTTTCCCTCGCCGGTTATTCGACTTACAGGATTCACTTGATACACTGATGCATTTCCTTCCACAGCTGTCAGATTTTGTCCCCCTCGAAGACGGGTTTTATAGTTTCCGCGCACAAAGTGATTAACATCACCCTGTTGACCCTGATAGCTACACACTGTAGTTGCAAGGGGGGTCGCCGACCTATATCCTTAAATAACAAGGACACACAAGATATAATACGCGCGATCGGAGTATCACACACAGCTTACAAAGATGAGTTTTGACAAAATCTTCGATCTCACAGCTGGAGTGTATTTTTTTTTGTTATGTTACTGAGTCATGTCATCATCATGCGAAAATTGCGGAGTATAGTCTAATATTTTATCACCTGTTAATAACACTGGCTATTTGCACTTGGTTACTGAGTCAGGTCATGTTGTTGTCATTGTTATTGTTGCTGTTGTTGTTGTTGTTGTTGTTGTTGTTGTTGTTGTTGTTGTTGTTGTTGTTGTTGTTGTTGTTGTTGTTGTTGTTGTTGTTGTTGTTGTTGTTGTTGTTGTTGTTGTTGCTGCTGTTAACTGTTGTTGTTGTTGTTGTCGTTGTCGTTGTTGTTGTTGCTGCTGTTAACTGTTGTTGTTGTTGTCGTTGTTGTTGTTGTTGTTGTTGTTGCGGTTGTTGTTGTTGTCGTTGTCGTTGTTGTTGCTGTTGTTGTTGTTGTTCTCACATTAACTCGCATAATCAAGTCCGTGGTCACAGGACACGCTCCAGTCACTCTGGAGCTGAGGAATACCCCAGGGAAAAACACAAACAAACCAAAGGTGGTACAAGCAGATATCACAGCTGACGCAATCCATGCCTCCACAGAAACGTAACAAAGTGGAATCGGGAGTCAGGTTACGATATGCCACGTCCATACCGGTGCATACGTCTCATTACCCGCGCCTGGAAAAAACGACTATATATACCGCTTGTCATCCAAGAAAGACTACCACGTATATATAGCACGTAGTATCTATCACTACGCATACGCACGACGGGCGAAAGTCAATTAGGTCATATGAAGAGTCGATGAATTGGAAGTACAGTCGACCCAGCTATGAAAACACACCACGATATATTTTTTTTCAAGTGTCTTTCACGCAAAAGCCGGTCGCCCCGGTGGCGTATCAGGTTATTCTCGAGCCTGGTGTAGGTCAGTTTCGTGAGTTCGAATCCCTCCGAGTGCACACTCGTAGTATATATTCGTGGGGACTTTTTCTTGTGCACAAATTTACTTGCGGAAAGCACGAGAGCGTGAGTTAGCAACACTCAATGAAAATCGACGAGCAGTGGGATTGCCGAACCCTATGCGCGATAAAAAGTGAAAGGCAAGAACCGGGGGGGAGAAAGGACGACACCTGTGACCACGGCTTGTCCAGAAGCTGGAAAGTAAAAGTGTGAAGAAAAAAACAAACTGTCTTCAAGATTCCCCAGGGCCAACGTAGGCGTAGCATATGTCAAAAGACACGCATTCGCAGCAGGAATGCGACCACGAAACGGTGTTGTTTGAACCCTACGACACAAGGTGATTTGAAGGCCGCAACTACGCTGCTGTGCTCCAATACGTGCATACCATCGTTTGAATGTCCCTCTTCCACAGAAACGCGGAAAGGGGTACAGCACGACCTACATAGTGTAATGTGTACGGCAGTGCGTTGGTGTTGTTGTAGCCTTTTATTATTGTTGAGGCGTTGTTCTCACGGTGATCATCACATCCGTTTTTAGAATCCTGACACTATACAGGCACAGGGTACCTGCCACATGGAGACCAAACAAAACCACCCACAATTGGAACGACAAACTAATTAGTAAATTGTCGGTAACAACGCAGACAACACCAGATGTAAAAATCGGGAAAGTACACCGAAAAAGGGGACACCGCTCCTTCCCAAAGGTAAAAACGAGGCGAACACTAAACAAATTATGCTAAGTTTATTAATAGCCAAACGACACTTTACCCAAGATAAACAAAGACACACCAAACAACGGACGCGGGCATCCAAAGTGCAGTTGTCCTAACAAAAAACACTACGCCGCCCACATATCATGAAGAGTCGCCTGCACGTCGCCCCCCTCCTTCGCTCTTCGCTTGACTTGGTTTTCATGAGTGAACGAATGCACAGTCTTGGAAAGAAAGTGCGCTGTTTCGCTGTACTCGCCGCCGCTTCCATTCGTGTGCAAATAGAAGCCGACATCCATTCGCGAGACGAGAGCGGATCATGGCCTCTGAAATCTTCGATTTCATGCACGACTTTTGTCTACCGTCATCGCCTTCCTCATCACTAGAGACGTCGTCTTCGACGTGTACTTTTGAAATATTCTCCGTTATTACTCTTTCGATCTCAAGTTCTACTTCTGCCCTCAAGACCTCTTCATCGTCCTCTACACTAAGCCACGAGTTCACTGCGCTCCGCACTTCGTCTTCAGTGAGACCTCAGGCGCTCTCGACCAACAAGCTGTCCGTCAACACCCGGCGGCATGGACCTAGCGTCCAAGTCCTTGGCGCTCTCTGGCATTGACATGTTCTTGACCATATCGCACAGGTCGTCCAAGGCGGCCGCCTCCTTGTCTTCTCGGTCCAGCCGCGTGTCTTTACCCTTGAGCGCGTTCTCGTGCTCTCTACAGGAGGTGTGCTACAGCAATTGTTTGGGGGCCCGTATGGTGGAAAATGGACCCCTCCGTAATGTTTCACATCTACGGAGCACCATGCTTCTGGTATTTCTTGTGTCCTTAAAGCGGGGAGTTGACTGAGGAAGAGTGTCTTTAAAATGCGGGGACAACTGCTGTACACCACTCATCGGCGAAAACCAGTTGTGAACATGGACTGTGAGCCGACGAGTTGTGAGCATGACTAGTGAGCATCATCAGCATGTTGTGGTATACTCATGGTACTTTCCTTGTATAGGCAGTGCACAGCAGCAGCAGTGTGTATCCAGTCTATCCCGTCCTTCTTCACTGTTATGGTCGCTCCAATAAATGCTTGTGTCCCATCCATGGCATGTCATCCTCGTTTTTCTTGGACCGCAATCCTTTTCAGTTCTATTAACTCGTATATTAAACTCCTTCATCACCAAATGTTCACCTGTAAGTCTGCCGCAGATGAAGGAAGTATTTCAGTCTTTCAGCACGTAAGCAGCTTAGCAATGCACTTGACCATGCCACTAAGGCTCCCTGGTTCCCCGCAGTCACTACCTGATGGTACTATAGCACAAAAGGCTGAGCTCAAAGCCTTGATTTCGCACACAACAAAGGTTGAATCAAGAAACCAAGACCGACTGAATGTACAATTGCATTGCCAAATTTTTTGTGTAGTTGTTTTCGCATGATCATGAATGAAAAACTTGTGTACGAAACGCAAATACACAAGGATTAGTTCATCCGTTTCACAGCTATAATTCATGTACGTTGTGTCATATACGTACTCAACAGTCATAGTTAATGTCGGACACCAGTCATAGTGTTACTTTAATTAAATTTTGCAAGCGTGAGGTTGGTTCTGTTGATAAGTCGATACATTTAACAACCTTTAGGTTGGTTCTGTTGAGAAGTATGTACGTTGTTGTTGTTGCTGCTGTTAACTGTTGTTGTTCTCACATTAACTCGCATACTGAAGTCCGTGGTCACAGGACAGGCTCCAGTCACTCTGGAGCTTTAGCAATAACCCGGGCAAAAAACACGAACAAACCAAAGGTGAACACGAATAATAAAAATTATAATACACTCCAGCTGTGAGATCGAAGATTTCGTCGAAACTCATCTTTGCAAGCTGTGTGTGATACTCCGATCGCGCGTATTACGGGTTGTGTGTCCTCATTAAGGATATAGGTCGGCGACTCCCCTCGCAACTACGGTGTAGCTATCAGGGTCAACAGGGTGATGTTAGTCAGTCTGTGCGCGGAAACTATAAAACCGGTTTCTGAGGGGGACAAAATCTGACAGCTGTGGAGGGAAATGTATCCGTTTATCAAGTGACTCTTGTAAGTCGAATATCCGGTGAGGGGAGGGCGGAGTTTTTGAAGGACGTTGGGGCCTGGTTTTGATCAAACGGGAGCGGGGTTGGGGGGGGAGGGGGGAAGGGGAAGGGGAAAGGGGGTTTGGGGGGGGGGGGCAGATCAATTTGTGCGTAGAAACTATACATTCTTTTAAGGCGATAAATGTGACGGTTTTGGAAATAATGCACCAGTTAATCATGCATATCCTATACGTTGTACAACCAGTGAGTAGAGGGCGGAGTGTTCGAGGGGCTGGGGGTGGGGGGGTGGGGTGGAGGAAGGAGGGGCTTCAGGTGGCACAGATGTAGGGGTTTGCTATACGTGTGGTGCTAGCTCTAGGCGATGGCGCGGGTGGTGGGGAAGGAGGGGGCGTTGGGGGCGCCGGGGGGGGGGCGGGGAGGGGGGCGGGGAGGGGGGCGGGAGGGGGGGAAGCAGCGGCATGGATGGCTCTAGAAAGATAATAATGAGGTGATATCCAGCGCGTGGAAGCGTTTATTACTCTGGCGGATTTCTATATTAGGTGGGGCGTTTGAGCAAGGGACAGCGGGGCGGGGGGGGGGGGGGGGGGGGGAGGCTTTTAGGAGGTTTAGGTTACATATAATATTCAAATACACTCCGGCTGTGAGATCAAAGATATGTAGGGGCTTGTTATACGCGTGGTGCTAGGTCTAGGCGATCGTGCGGGTGGTGGGAAAGGAGGGGGTGTTGGAGGGGGGAGGGGGGAAATCAACTGTGTAGATGTGTTCATTACTCAGGCCGATTTCGATTGAAGTGGGGCGTTTGAACAAACTGGGCAAAAAGTATATGAATATATAGACTATAAAAATAAAAATACACTCCAGCTGTCAGATCGAATATTGTGTCGAAACTCATATTTGTAAGCTGTGTGTGATACTCCGATCGCGCGTATTACGGGTTGTGTGTCCTCATTAAGGATATAGGTCGGCGACTCCCCTTGCAACTACGGTGTAGCTATCAGGGTCAACAGGGTGATGTTAGTCAGTCTGTGCGCGGAAACTATAAAACCGGTTTCTGAGGGGGACAAAATCTGGGGGCTGTGGAAGGAAATGCATTAGTTTATCAAGTGAATCCTGTAAGTCGAATATCCGGTGAGGGGAGGGCGGAGTTTTGAAGGGCGTGGGGGCCTGATTTTGATCAAACGGGGGCGGGAGGGGGGAAGGGGGGGGGGGGAGGGTGGGGCAGATCAATTTGTGCGTTGAAGCTATAAATCGTTCTTGTGGGGGAGGGAGGGGGAATGTGGCGAGGGGGCGGGGTGCGGGGGGGGGAGGGCTTTGCGTCGCATAGATGTAGGGGTTTGCTATACCCGTGGTGCTAGGTCTAAGCGATGGTGCGGGTGGTGGGGAAGGAGGGGGCGTTGGGGGCGGGGGTGGGTGGGAATTGCAGCAACGGCATGGACGGCTATAAAACGATAACGAGGCGATATCCAGGGCGTGGAAGTGTTTATTACTCTGGCGGATTTCGATATTAGGTGAGGCGTTCAAGCAAGAGAAAGCGCGGAAAACAAAAAAAACAAAAAAGGGGGGGGGGGGGGGGGGGGGGCGGGAGGGGGGGGGGGGGGGAAGGGTTTCCAATAGGTTTAGGTCTCATAAACTATTAAAATATACTCTAGCTATGAGATCACGGATTTTGTCGACAGTGATCTTCGCAACATTGTGTGTGATCCTCCGATCGCGCGTATTAATCATATGTGTAGGGGCTTGCTTTACGCGTGGTGGTAGGTCTAGGCGATCGTGCGGGGTGTGGGGAAGGAGGGGGCGTTGGAGGGGGGGAGGGGGAATGGATGAAAGCTTCGTCATGGATGGCTAGAAAGATAATCACGCGATATCAATTGCTTAGAAGTGGTTATTACTCTGGCAGATTTTGATTGTAAGTGGGGCGTTTGAACGAACTGGGCGGGGAACAAAGGGGGGGGGGGGCGGAGGGCGGAGACGAGCTGGAGCTACGGCATGGATGGCTAGATGGATAGATAGTGAGATGATATCAGCTGGCTGGTAGTGGTTACTACTCTAGTAGATTTTGATTTCAGGTTGGGCGTTTGAACAAGAGGGATCGGGTGGGGGGGGCGAGCATTTCAATATGTGCGCGGAAACTATAAACCCTTGAAGGGGACGAATCTGACGGTTGCAGCAAGAAGACACCCATTTATATCACCCGCCTGGTAATGTTTATTATTCTAGAAGGTTTGATGTTACATGTAGTATGCAACCCAGTTCTTAGGTGTAGTAAACAACGTGCTTCATAATTTGTTGTTGTGCATGGATGGAAAGATATAATGTTTCAATCGATAGGTACAATCATGTAGATACCGTTGTTTTCTGACATCGCTAATAATAAGAAGAGATACATATTGCCAAATACAACAGGCGAGGTGATGTGGTCATGCAATGTCACCGCCATTGAGAACGAAAGGAAGAGATGCGAATCGTTATTGTTTTGAAAGAAACGCTTAGTGTACACGGGCTTAATTACGTTACTTCGTTAGTCATACTTCGCTTGGCATAGGTTGGGAGGCGGTCATGCAGACGGTATGTACGGAATACCTTACGTAATGAGTTGGTAGTGCGTTTTACCGCAAATTTAACATTTTTTTTTTTTATCCTCCGACGGATGGGGAAAAAAAAAGCTTTAGCTCACCACACTTCCACGTATTTTCATACGCGTCGTGTGTCGATTTAACGCAAGTTTAACATATATATCTGCCTGTACCTCCTTTTCACAATATTATTGTCTCACATGTACGATTTTACGCCTATGATTTTTGCCGTGCCGATGTTGGGCTCTGAGGTCGCCAACTCTAAGACAGAGATACATCATCTTACAAAAATACACCAAGCGAGGTGACGTGGGCATGCGATGTCACCACTACCAATTATTGATATATCACAGCTGACGCAACTCATGCCTCCACCAGAAACATATAAAAGTGAAATCGGGAGTCAGCCTACGATGTGCCAGGTCCACCCTGGTGCATACGTCTCACTTACTCGCGCCAGGAAAAACCGACTATACCACTTGCCATAAAACTACCACGTATATATTGCACGTAATACCTATCCCTACGCATAAGCACGACAGACGCAAGTAGTCAATTTTGGAAAAAAGAAACAAAGAAATGAAGAGAAGATTAAGGAAAGGAACGAAAAGACAAGGAAGCGAAAAAACGAAAAAGGAAAGAAAATAAGATAAACGACAAGATAAGCAAGGAAAGACTAGACAAGAAGAGGAAGCAAGGAAAGTAACGAGAGAAAAAATAATGTTATACTACTAGCAGACCCTAGGAACTGACTGAAGACGGCATTTGGCTCATGGAGGTATCAAGTGCATCATCAATGGCATACATACGCAGTGGTGACATGTATGTGATACTTGGTGAGAGGTACGTAGTATCCAAAAGTCAAACAATCCCAGTTCTGAGAGATTGGAAGAACTGTTATTTTTGGGCTCAGAAATCACCAAATCCGCTGACTTCTGGCCTCGATTATTTCTTAATAACCCAAAAATAGCGATTATTTCTGGCATTTATTTTTGTAGTTTTTGAGGCTCCAGAAATATATATTATAAAAATTAAAATAAACTCCAGCTGTGAGATCGAAGATTTCGTCGAAACTCATCTTTGCAAGCTGTGTGTGATACTCCGATCGCGCGCATTACGAGTTGTGTGTCCTCATTAAGGATATAGGTCGGCGACTCCCCTTACAGCTACAGTGTAGCTATCAGGGTCAACAGGATGATTTTAGTCAGTCTGTGCGCGGAAACTATAAAACCCGTTTCTGAGGGGGACAAAATCTGACAGCTGTGAAGGCAAAGGGGGGGCCTGGTTTTGATCAAAAGCGAGCGGGTTTGGAGGGGGGCGGGGGGGGGGGGGGGGGGAAAGGGGCAATTTGTGCATGTAAGCTATAAATCCTTTCGAGGGGATAAATCTGACGGTTTTGGCACCAGTATATTATTGGGGGCGGGGGGGGGGGGGGGGGGGGGGGGGGGGGGGGGGGCAACTCGATATGTGCCTGGAAACTATACATTATTTCGAGGGGACAAATGTGACATTTTTGGAAATAATACATCAGTTTATCGTGTATATTCTGGGGTAAGTCGTACAATCAGTGAGTAAAGAGAGGGTGGAGTGTTCGAGGGGGTGGGGTTGGGATGGGTTGGGGGGGGAGGGTGGGGGGTGGGGGCGGGGGGCGGGGGGGGGGGGGGGAAAGGGCTTTAGGTGAGGGGTTTGTTATACGTGTGGTGCTAGGTCTAGGCGAAGGTGCGGGTGATGGGGAAGAAAGGGGCGTTCGAGGCGGGGGGGGGGGGGGACACAGCGGCATGGATGGCTCTCGAAAGATAATGAGGTGATATCCTGTGCGTGAAGTGTTTATTAATGTGGCGGATTTCGATATTTGGTGGGGCGTTTGAGTAAGGGAGAGCAAGAGGGGGGGGGGGGGGGAGGTTTTTGAGGAGGTTTAGGTCACAAATAATATTCAAATACAATTCGGCTGTGAGATCAAAGATATGTATCAGCTTGTTATACGCGTGGTGCTAGGTCTACATGATCGTGCAGGTGGTCGGGAAAGAAGGGGCGTTGGAGGGGGGGGGGGGGGGAAACACAGCGGCATGGATGGCTCTCGAAAGATAATGAGGTGATATCCTATGCGTGAAGTGTTCGTTAATGTGGCGGATTTTGATATTTGGTGGGGCGTTTGAGTAAGGGAGAGCAAGAGGGGGGGGGGGGGGATTTTTAGGAGGTTTAGGTCACAAATAATATTCGAATACACTTCGGCTGTGAGATCAAAGATATGTAGCAGCTTGTTATACGCGTGGTGCTAGGTCTAGGCGATCGTGTAGGTGGTCGGAAAAGAGGGGGCGTTGGAGGGGGGGGGGGGGGGGAATAATTGAAACCTTCGTCATGGATGGTCAGAAAGATAATGATGTGGTATCAGAAATATATATATATGCATCAGAAATTTGGGGCGTCCATCAGACTATGGCTTCTGATTTTGGGAAATTGGTTTTATTTTGAATTGGTAGGTCTAGTTTCGCCGTTTGCCTATATTTTTGAAATCTAGCACGTACACTGTCGCCGGCGACGTCAGGTCACCATCGCTTCTGCTGCTGTGCTGCTGAGGCGACGTCAGGTCACCATCGCTTCTGCTGCTGTGCTGCTGCTGTGCTGCTGCTGTGCTGCTGCTGTGGTGTGCCTGCGGTGGTTTCGATGGTGGTGGTGGTGCTGCTGCTGTCGTGTTTGTGTGAGGACGAAACTCTGTCTCGCACACAACAAGCGCGGTATGCTGTTCGTTTGTGATTCTTTGTTGTGGGTGATGGGTGATGTGTACAGCAGGCAGGTATCATACCAGGTACAGTATAGATAGGCAGTGGTGACATGAGATGCTTGGTATGAGGTAGTATCCAAAGTCAAATAATCCCATTTAAATTTCTGAGAGGTTGTAAGGAAGGGCTGTTATTTCTGGGCTCAGAAATCACCTAGTAATCTGCTGGTTTTTGGCCTCGATTATTTCTGAACCCAGAAATAACGATGATTTCTGGTCCCATACTAAGTACTTGTAGTGGATGGTTTTATTTTTGGCGTTGGAGATCCCTTTTAAAGAGAGAAATAATCGGTCAAAACATTCCCAACAAATAGTTGGTCCAAGTAAGCCATCCATCATCAAACATGTGTTCGTAAATGATGTATGGATACATAGGATTCATGATGGGAAATACTCTGTCGAATATTCTACCATACGGTTATATAATACTGTATGTCCAACTATCTATACCGTTGTTGTTGTCTAACATAATTCTTGCCAAACATGTAGAGTCAGTGGTCACACAGAGGTACTGGAGAGCCGGTCGCCCCGGTGGCGTATCAGGTTATCCTCGAGCCTGGTATAGGTCAGTTTTTTCGTGAGTTCGAGCCCCGCCGAGTGCATACTCGTATAAATTCGTTGGGACTTGTTCACAAATTGATGACTTGCGGAAAGCGAGAAAGCGTGAGTTAGCAACACTCGATGAAAAATCGACGAGCAATATGATCGCTGAACCCTATGCGCGATAAAAATTGAAGGCAAGAACCGGGGGGGAAAAGGGACGACACCTGTGACCACGGCTTGTCCAGAAGCTGGATAGAAAAAATGTGATGAAAGATAAATAAATAAACTGGAGACCTAGGAAGTTCGCGAAAACCAAATGGAATCAAAATGCGTACGGGAAATTCTTCGCCTTTCCGCTTAAAACGCACGATACAAAGATGAAGGCGCATAATAAGTGAAATGATCCAATGTGCAAACTGAACTCACATGGCCGCGGGGTATCCATAATCTCCAGTTTTGGTTATCTTTTTTTGCTTTCTTGTTTTTTCTTTCCTTTCCTTTCTCTTCTTACGTATTTGTTCTTTGTTTATTTTTTCCAATTGGCTTGCGTCTGTCTTTGGTATGCGTAGCGATAGATACTACGTCTAATATATAGGTGGTAGTCTTTCTTGGGTGGCAAGCGGTATAGTCGGTTTTTCCAGGCGCGAGTGTTGAGACGCATGCACCGGTATAGACCTGGCATATCGTAGACTGACTCCCGATTTCTCTTTTATACGTTTCTGGTGGAGGCATGAATATGTGTCAGCTGTGATATATATAAGCCCCACCCGCCCCACCCCCGCCCCGACCCCCCCCCCCCCATGATAAACCTTGGTGCCTTTTTTCATTTTATTTTATTCATTTCTAAAAACCGTCAGATTTATCCCCTTAAAGGATATATATATAGTTTCCACGCACAAATTGCCCGCCCGTCCGCCCCCCCCCTCCCCCCCCCCCCCCCTCCCCCCCCCCCCTCCCTTCCCCTCCCTCCAACCCCGCCCCTTTTGATCAAAACCAGGCGCCCACGTTCTTCAAAACTCCGCCCTCCCCTCATCGGTTAATCGACTTACAGGATTCACTTGATCAACGGATGCATTTCCTTCCACAGCTGTCAGATTTTGTCCCACTCAGACTCGGGTTCTATAGTTTCCGCGCACAGACAGACTAACATCACTCTGTTGACCCTGATAGCTACATGGTAGTTGCAACGGGAGTCGCCGACCTATATCCTTAATGAGGACACACAACCCGCAATACGCGCGATCGGAGTATCACACACAGCTTGCAAAGATGAGTTTCGACAAAATATTCGATAATATTATATAAAATTATAAAAAATGAAAATACACTCCAGCTGTGAGATCGAAGATTTCGTCGAAACTCATCTTTGCAAGCTGTGTGTGATACTCCGATCGCGCGCATTACGAGTTGTGTGTCCTCATTAAGAATATAGGTCGGCGACTCCCCTTACAACTACAGTGTAGCTATCAGGGTCAACAGGATGATTTTAGTCAGTCTGTGCGCGGAAACTATAAAACCCGTTTCTGAGGGGGACAAAATCTGACAGCTGTGAAGGGAAATGTATCCGTTTATCAAGTGAATCTTGTAAGTCGAATAACCGGTGAGGGGGGTGGGGCGGAGTTTTGAAGGACGTGGGGGCCTGGTTTTGATCAAAAGCGGGCGGGTTTGGAGGGGGGGGGGGGGGGGGGGGGGAAGGGGGCAATTTGTGCATGTAAGCTATAAATCCTTTCGAGGGGATAAATCTGACGGTTTTGGCACCAGTATATTATTGGGGGCGGGGGGGGGGGTTGGGGCGGGGGGGGGGGGGGGGAAGGGGCGTGTGGCGCAGCTCAATATGTGCCTGGAAACTATACATTATTTTGAGGGGATAAATGTGACGGTTTTGGAAATAATACATCAGTTTATCATGTATATCCTGGGGTAAGTCGTACAATCAGTGAGTAAAGAGAGGGTGGAGTGTTCGAGGGGGTGAGGTTGGGATGGGTTTGGGGGGAAGTGGGGGGTGTGGGGGCGGGGGGGGGGCGGGGGGGGAGGAAGGGCTTTATGTGAGGGGTTTGTTATACGTGTGGTGCTAGGTCTAGGCGATGGTGCGGGTGATGGGGAAGAAGGGGGCGTTCGAGGCGGGGGGGGGGGGGGGGGGGGGGAAACAGCGGCATGGATGGCTCTCGAAAGATAATGAGGTGATATCCTGTGCGTGGAGTGTTTATTAATATGGCCGATTTCGATATTTGGTGGGGCGTTTGAGTAAGGGAGAGCAAGAGGGGGGGGGGAGATTTTTTTTAGGAGGTTTAGGTCACAAATAATATTCAAATACACTTCGGCTGTGAGATCAAAGATATGTAGCAGCTTGTTATACGCGTGGTGCTAGGTCTAGGCGATCGTGCAGGTGGTCGGAAAAGAGGGGGCGTTGGAGGGGAGGGGGGTTGGGGGGGTGGGGGGGTGGGGAGGAAGGGCTTTAGGTGATGGGTTTGTTATACGAGTGGTGCTAGGTCTAGGCGATGGTGCGGGTGATGGGGAAGAAGGGGGCGTTCGAGGCGGGAGGGGGGGCGGGGACACAGCGGCATGGATGGCTCTCGAAAGATCATGAGGTGATATCCTGTGCGTGAAATGTTTATTAATGTGGCGGATTTCGATATTTGGTGGGGCGTTTGAGTAGGGGAGAGCAAGAGGGGGGGGGGGGGGGGGGGGGGAAAGAGATTTTTTAGGAGGTTTAGGTCACAAATAATACTCAAATACACTTCGGCTGTGAGATCAAAGATATGTAGCAGCTTGTTATACGCGTGGTGCTAGGTCTAGGCGATCGTGCAGGTGGTCGGAAAAGAGGGGGCGTTGGAGGGAGGGAGAGGGGGGGGTTGGGTTTTTTTTTTTTTTTTTTTTTTTTTAAACTATGTAATGGATGGTGAGAAAGATAATGACGTGATATCAACTGCGTATAGGTGTTTATTACTCAGGCCGATTTTGATTGTGAGTGGGGCGTTTGGACAAACTAGGCGGAAGGGGGGGGTAATCGGGGGACGGAGGGGCGAGGGGGGAGGGTTGGGTTTTTTCATGAACAAGAGGGGTCAGAGGAGGGGGAGGGGAGGGGGGGGGGGGGGCGGGGGGCGGGACATATCAATATGTGCGCGGAAACTATAAATTCTCAAAGGGGACAAACCTGACGATTGAAGCAATAAGACATCCCTTTATATCATCTGGCTTGTAATGCTTACTAATCTAGAAGGTTTGATGTTAGATGCAGCATGCAACCCAGTGTTTAAGTGTAGTAAATAACGTGTTAAATCTTCATAATTTGTTGTTGCATGATACATCGATCGAAAGCTAGAATATTTTATAGAATATTTGTAGGTACAATTATTTTCTGACATCGCTAATTATAAGAAAGAGATACGTATTGTCAAATACAACAGGCGAGGTGATGTGGTCATGCACTGTTTGTCACCATCATCATACAGTTACCATTATTTTCTGACATCGCTAATTATACGAAAGAGATACGTATTGCCAAATACAGCATGCGAGGTGATGTATGTGGCCATGTACTGTCTCCGCCATTGAGCATTAGAGGGAGGGATGCGAATCGTCAGTTTCAAAGGAACGCTTGGTATACATGTGCTCAATTACGTTACCTCGTTAGTAATACTTCGCTTGGCATAGGTTGGGAGGCGATCATGCAGACGGTATGTACGAAATACCCTACGTAATGAGTTGGTAAGGTTGTTTACCGCAATTTTAACACATCTGCCTGTGCTTCCTTTTCCAAATTATTTTTGTCTCAAATAAATGTACGATTTCACGCCTATGATTTTACCTTGTCGATGTGGGGCTCTGCGGTCGTCAATTTTAAGTCAGAGATACGTCCTACAAATACATCAGGCGAGGTGGGTATGTGATGTCATATATATGCGATGTCATCACTATTGATCGCGAGGGTGATTTTACTTCGTGAGGTAAATGGTACTGTGTTTCGTAGCGGTCGTCTCAGGAGGGAATGCGATGGGTCGGCAGTGTGGTTTATCGCAATTTTATCAGGTCTGCCTGTCTGTGCTTCCTTTTCAACTCATTATTGTCTCAAATGTACGATTTCACGTCCATGATTTTTACCGTGCCGCTGTGGGGCTCTGTGGTCGCCAATTCTAAGACAGAGATACATCTTACAAATACAGCAGTTGAGGTGGGCATGCAACGTCATATATATGCGATGTCACTACTATTGAACGCGAGGGTGACTTTACATCGTCAGGCATATGCTACTTATATAAAATGGAAATACACTCCACAGCTGTGAGATCGAATATTTTTTTGTCGAAATTCATCTTTGCAAGCTGTGTGTGATACTCCGATCGCGCGCATTACGGGTTGTGTTAATTAATACTATTATTAAAATTGAAAATACCCTCCAGTTGTGAGATCCGGTTGTTTTTCCAGCACTTTGTAAATTGCACTGGGAGTCACGGCTGTATCACATAAAATATCGGCGTGTCAAGGCGTAAGGGGCCGAAGAAGAGGTAGGCATATGGCCTGTCCGGGTGGTTTTGATGCACAAATAGGTGGCATACATCTCGGTTTGTAGACATGCATAAACGCAAGATTACCGTTTTTTCCCTATTACTATGGTGTTAACAATTAATGTTTCTCAGCCTACGTCATTTGTATTGGGAAAAATCTGACCGCATCGTACTTATTATCTCGTGGCATGTCAAGTCTTAAAACGAGCGTAACCACCTTGTTTTTTCTACTTTTTTGTTTATTCGTCGCGTTATCACTTTTCCTGTACGATCATAAGTCCTCTTGTTTGTCCGTATGTATGTATCTGGTTACAGCAGTTAGCATTTTATTGTTACTGCTACGTTTTTTTTTTCAACCTCTCTCGCTACTTGTTGTGTTGTTGCACCTATTTTGAGCACACGGAAGTACAAGCTGCAGTCACTCCTGGCATTGCAGCATGACGACATGACATATGTATGTACCACACATACATACAAGGCGAGGAGTAGACTCGGCCTTGACTGGACTTTCCGACTGTGAACACACCTTGACGACGTCGCTCAGTGAGGTGAACCTATTATAGAAAGACGCAAGTCGCCTGGCGGCCTGCGCAAAAGCATACACAAATTGTATTCAAACCAACAGCCTGCGTGGTCTGTCGCGGAATACACGCGTACTTCTGCTGGGTTTTTTTGTCGTCCAGAACGCACAATTGTACATTTGTATAATTGATTTTGGTAGGAAGTTACAGGGTCATCATGCGTAAAAGTAGCACAAAGACAAAGTGACGGGTAGACGCGGCCTTGACTGTGCTTTCCGATGGTCAACACACCTTGCGCACACGTCGACGGTGCGCGGAGCAGCGCCCAATGAAGTGAACCTCAAAAACAGACACAAGCCGCTTGGCCGCCTGTGCAAAAGTATACACAAATTGTATTCAAACCAACAGTCTGCGTGGTCTGTCGCCGAATACACGCGTGCTTCTGCTGGTTTTCTTTGTCATCCAGATCGTAAAAATGTACCATTGCTGGTGTAAAATATTGTAGGAGGTTGCAAGACCGTTCATAAAAGTAGCACATTAGGTCGAAGGGGCGAGTAGACGTGTTGACTGTGATTACTGTGCTCTACGAGAATGAACAAAGGACGCGTCGACGATACGAGGAGCACGTGGACCTCAAACGTGGTTTGGGACCTCGGATAGTGGTTTTCCTACACTTGGAAGGGTTCGTTTCTGCTGTTTAGCTTGAGCACACACAACACACAACCCAAGCAACCTGCCACTAGCGATCCGATGGGAGTAACAGGACTCACGTCTCGACGGAAGCCGATCGCGTCGGAGCGGGTCGACCTCACCCACGGCGTGGGCACCATTGTCTACGATGGGCATGTCTGCATGCCAGCATGCATAGACTAGATAGATAGTCTACATCGGCATCCCACGGATCAGCAGCTGTGGAATTCGCGCTCAAAGGGAATGTGACAGCTTTGGTGTTGGGCATGCTTCCTGAAATGTTGCAATTTGAACAGGCTGGGTGGAACGTGGTAGTCGTCTTCGATGGCCCCACGCCCCCGGGCAAAAGCCCGTGCTTACACGTCTCGGTCAGGGGATCGAGCTAAGGCGGTCGAGGCATGCAGGCATCTGCAAGCCCAACGGCCGGTCAATCGAACAGAGTTGGAAGAACGCGCCACACGGGCAGCAGAGTTGACCCCGACCACCGTCGCCAGAGTGGCAAAAATTCTAAGGCATTCGCTTCCGGCTGACTGCGTAACGGCACCCTTCGAAGAAGACTCACAGCTCAAGGTGATGGAGAACCTCTACTCACGGTCCGAGCAGAGGTGCTTCGTACGTGCGAATTACTCTGATTTGACCGTGCACGGTGTGCGTTCTGTACTCTGGGATGTTAATATGGAGGACGGCGGCCTCTTCGGACAACATGCATCCGTCTGGCGCCCGTTTTGCAACCGCGGGGCGGAGTCTTTTCGAATTGTTCCATCCAATCCGACTTCTTACGTCGTCTACATGGGGTGGGGACCTCTGCTATCGATGAACACGTAGCACCCGCATGGTCGACTGACGGGGAAGCTGTGATGGCCAGGCTTTGTTTTCGCGTGTTGCTGGGAACGACTATTCTAAATTCGAGGGCATCGGGCCCCTGCGCGCCGTGGACATCGCCATCCCTTCCTTGCGGAAACGCTCTCTCGACCCTCGACGTCGCCGTTGCGTTGGCGGAGAACACATCGTCCCAAACAGAGGTTGTACTGCCACAATCGAATACCTCCATGGATTTGTTCTGCCGCGCTGTCGTGTGGGACCCATTGACGGGAACACACAGGCACCTTTCGGGTGTTGAGTCTTCCGATGACATCTCAAGCAACAAAGGTGCGTTAAGACATACATGGGAGGATTAGGGTTAGGTTCCTGTTGCTGGCCTTTCGGCATACCCTTGGAAAATTGTCGCCTTCGTCCTTCATTTCTACTTAAAGTGTTTTTGGTGGGTGCTACGTGGGATGGTGCACCACATAAAAACTTGGGTGCTTACAGCAGTACACAGTACAGAGGCACGACCGAAGGGTGTACTGTTTGGTTACAGGAGGTAGAGGAGGTCGTTTCTGGTTTATTATTACGTTGTGCGATTTTGAAGGAAGAATTGATTGTTGTCTTGGGTATTCAAATTAGAAAGAACGAGACACGAAGTATTCGCCCTTCTCTGGTCACGCGTTCGGAGGATGTGCTGTATCGGTCTCTCACGAAATCTTGTATTTAATGCGTTCAGTCATCTTTCGTGTGCTACTCGTGCAGGGACCCTCGCGTCGCCCGCGATGGCTTCGAAGATTGCGAGCGAGAAAATTCGTCCCAAAACGCGCGAGTCATGGGCAGAGTCAGTCGCTTCGAGCATGAACAGCCTGCCGCCTCGACGAATGCCGCCTGTCGGCGGAGGAAACGCGGGGCGGGGGGCGCCTGGTCGCGGAGGACGGGCGGAGCGGGGGGCATCTGGTCGCGGAGGAAAAGCGAGGCAGGGTACGAAACGGGGTCCTCCACTCGGAGGTGCCGAGGTAAACAACTACAGGCGAACCGGGGGGGTTGGGAACCTCCCTGGCGCTGATATGGAGTATTTCACCTGGACTATGGAGCAACTGCACGAGTTCCTATCGGTTAGTAAACCGTTGTTATGAGCCAGGTGCACCGTATTGATAGGACAGGTGTGCACCGTCTTGCGATGTTCTGCCCACGCCGTGTGCGTGGCGCAGAATTTATAATTGCATGTTTTATCGGGAGGGGGGTGGGGGGGCGCTCAACTCTGTCCGGCGTTTAGTCGCGCACGGGAACATCTGTTGCTTTCACCAACAGGACTCGCGACATCGGTAATTAGCGTCACACGTCATTGCAATCGGGGTTCTGGCAGAGGCAGCCCCTCGCAATATATATATATATATTGGTAAATCATCAATGCACGCGGAAGCCTTCAGATTACACATCACACCGCGGAGGGCCGCAACTGTGTTTAGTTTAGCCTGCGATGTGCTAGAATTTGAAGGTTTGGTTTTACCGTGGCCACGCTCTCCAATATTTTTATGCCCTGTGTTCACCACGTCCGCAACATAGATCCCGATTCCGCCCCGCCTGTGTAGCCGTTTTTCACGGCCAAATTAGCGGTGGGAAAAGGCAGCTAAATCGCCCAACCTTGAATGTGTGCTCGTGTATACTGGCAAGGGGTGCATTCCAGGGTGATGTACTTTATCCCTTTAGGGGCCCGAAACACAACCTATACCAATATGAAGTGATCGGTACCCATAAACGGGTTTCGTGTTGTGAAGGCGTTCAGAAAAAGTTACCCGATGGCGCAACTGTACCTTTTTCAATTGAAGAAATGGGTACAACAAAAACTTCCGACTTGTACGCACGAGCACCCGGTCGTTGCTGCAGCAGCACGATAAACGAAGTTGGCCACAGTGGACAACATATGTCCGACCGTATGACGGTATGACCTGACAATAGGACCAGTGAAAAACCCTACGGGCACCGCCCCAAAACTAAAGTTCTAAAGATATTGCGAAATCAGGTGTCGCACAGCCGCACTGTAGTGAGAGGACCGCAGATATGCGTGCAGTTGGAGTCATGTGTGCGTCTGCAGCCATCCCAACTGCGGAATATGGTATCTCGAGCTAATCAATACTTTAGTGTGAGTTCTCTAGTTGAAGATCTGTCGTACATCTCTGGGACAAAATGTCTCGCCAGCAATCAAGAATCCTAACTACAAATGTGGAAACCCGAACCGTGTTGTATGCATCTCCGGGTCATGACTAGACTAACTAATTGCCAGATGAATGGCGAGTTGGCTACTTGAGTCGTGCCGACTCCCGACTCTAGAGATCAACCTCGTCCGGTCGTGTAGAGTATGCCCAACATGAGCACCACACCAGCTGCATACTCCTCCATGTTCCTCGTGAATGCGCTGCGTGTTCGATCGGTTAACGTGTCATGAGGTTATCAGAAACGGTGCACGTGCGTCGATGTCTTTTCGACACTGGTGTGTGACCCACATGTGTACAAAAAGACTCTGGAGGATCAATGAATACTCGTCTGACTAACTTCTCTGCCTGTTGCTTGGGTAATTTTTGTGCACGCCAGTCGGGACAGGCGTTTAGGTGCTTGGAGATGTCGGGCGTGAGTAAGTTCTGCAAGACGGAACTGGCTACCCTGGCGAAGACTTGCGTTGAAGCGGTGCGGCAAGCTGGCCTCGAGGGGAGCGATCTTGCCTTCCGACGCCCGGTGATGGCTGCTCCTGCGCCTCATCAACCAGGCGCGATGCCGCCGCCGGAAACAGTATGGCAGAGTTGGGAAGGCTTCGAGACAACCTGTCAGAACTTAGCGACAGCATGCATCATCATCAAGTGGCTTAGAAAAAAAAGCCTCACTCAAAGGATCGACAGGCTGTGTGCTCTACCGGGGACTTCAACTACTACTGGATCTTGGGGCCCTGAACGGCCTCGTGGGTGAGCCGTGCGATGTGGGCGGCGGCGTCCTGCACTTACGATTTTTGTGAGTTACCTGGTACCCCCGGTAGGATAGTGTACCGATAACAACCGTTGTCAGTCATTTTAATGCATTTTTTTAGGGCAAGTTGCATGCATGTTTCCTAAATACGGCTGCCTCCATCCCGGTTGGTATACCGCTGTTGATGACATCTACGCGTGGTCCCACCATAGCTAACGGTACACCAATCATCCGCCTGTGCCTACTTTCGCGTGCTGCTATCAGTGTACGGTCTCTTGGTTGTATCGTATGTACCACCGGGACTATGAATCCGACCGCAACGTCCGCGTGCAGCTTCGTTACGAGACGCCCAACTACAGTTTTCAGAGTGGCCATTGTTGTCGATTTTGAATAGCGTACGTACATCTCAATGGAATGGTTGGTAACATCGCATCTTCCACCCCAGAACTATTTGTACGAAAATGCAACGGCCGTTTTATCAAATGTAAGAAATGCCCGCTGACGCTAAACATATCGTACCAACTTCGTCTATGCGTATGCGATGGTTACAAGGCAGCTCAACAGCAGATGATCGTATACCGATGGGATTCACAACGGAGCACGTATTATATGACCGTCCTAGTGTGCCTCGATTGCGGTATATGTTCCTGCTGCACAACCACAGGGCGACCGGGTCCATGAGAGATGTGCAGTACGAAGTCGCCGCCGCGCTGGGAGTGGAGAAGGTGGATGAAATCGACAACACCAATAACGTCGACGACTCGGAGGGAGGCGTTGAGGTCGATACATGTCGCTATGTAGCAACAAGAGTTATCCGGGCTCCTTGCACATGCCAGGCGGGGGCCGGGGGGGGGTGCCATCATATGTGTCAGTTACTTCAACTGACGCGTCTACTGCAGCTGACAGAGGTTGAGCTAGAATATTGGAATCCTAAATCACCAACGAGTGTGGCGTGCCAGTGGGGTTCTTAAAAACTGTGTGGCAGGCCGGAACAAGGAACAAAACACAATGTACTATTTGCCGATGGACAAAATTGCGACGACTTTGAGAACCCTGAGGGATCCGAAGGACCACCAGTTCACGGGGGGTGAGGAGGTAAAAACGAGGTAGTGGCCTTGAGTCGGGCTGATAGATACAGCGCGCCTCCAGACTTTGGCGTGGGGGGCGAAGCAAAGAGTCTTTGACAAGGGCGGACACCACAACAGTTAGAAGGTGCAAGGCTTTTGAAGTTCGTCGACGGGCAGAGGAGGGAGAGTGAGCGTTTCAGTAGAGAGGGAGAATCGGAGAATATTTTGTCTGAAGCATGTATTGACGTTTTGCCGCCCCAAGTTCTTTGATGTGAGCGACTCGTCGTGGGTGGGTCTTGTGCAAACCCCCTTAATGGTGGAGATAGTCTTAATAACCAAATATGGGGTGTAAACATGAAAGAATACTTGATTTATCAGCCCATTGTGGGTTAAAATTAGAAAGGCCACCCGTATTACAGCAGCAGTATTTTTTCTGGCCGTACAACCAATGATGGTACCCAGTAAAATTTAATAGAGACTAATTATCGGTTCGTTTCAGGAGTAATCCACAGCCACGGCAGCTTCTTTCGCGGGAGTTTAGAGGTTGACTTAAGCGACCTTGTCTTTCCATGGACGTACGCATTCGGTCGGTTGGTCGGTGGGTTGCATTCGGTTTGTCTCTGCCCTGCTTTTAGCGTCTAGTTTTCTACTTCTGTAGACTCTAGTTGACGAGCAGACATTGGGCCGTAGCCTCTACATGTGACTGAATGTTTGTTATTTCCGTACTTTGTTGGTGCACCCCCCACCCCAAACACCATGTTTAACAACGGAAGTTGCCTCCTCCGAATACTTCGAAGTATCTCTTTTGTGCCGTGCTGCTAATGGTGTATCAACTAGACTTAAATTGTTAGAAATGATCGAAACGCCGTCTGAAGACGTCTATTCAATCTTGTCTTCGCTCTGCTGTTGGTTCGTCAACCGGGGTTATACTAAGACCGATTGTGACAGCAAGACAGCAGCCCAACGCATGCAAGGAAGGGTATGGTTTGCACATATTGCCAGCAGAGCAATATGTGAACCTTATCTGCGGTTACTCACAGGTAAACATTATTTTCTTATTGGAGTCAAGGTGGATATAACTTGACCGCGACACCCTTGAATAAAGTAGGGGGTGGCAGCGAAATAATATGCAAGCTGTAAACTGGCCAAACCAGCCCGAAATGCATGGAAAAAATATCGAAATACACGATGCACGAGCACATTGTTTCGGGATGGTTTTCCGCCTTTAGTTTAAAACTCGAAAGTGTAATCTCCATAAAGAACTTAAGCGGCGAAAATTTCAGCAATACCTCGTAAGCACTACGAACCCGGCTACGTCAGAGACCTGCCGTCGTCGACTGATTCTTACTACGATAGCCCCCCTCCAAAAAAAAAAGCGATTTTCTTCAACGAACGTTTCATGGGTGTTCGACACGAGGATCGATGGTATAAACAAAAGGTCTCCACATACTTTTCTTGTGTGTGTGAAGGTCTACCGAACGATGACGACGGAGTTTCAAGGGACACCGTATTTGAGGTGGTACGACCGGGAGCTGGTTTCAAAACCGCGATTTCGTTAACGAAACGTTGGGGGGGCTACCGTAGACCGGCTCCGTCCGTCGTTATACCTAGCTCATGCCGTCTGCACCCAGTCGAATCGAAACAGGTACTCTCATGGCTTATCGAGGGTTAAAGAGGCGAACGATTTGAGAAAAAAAAGGCCTCCTCGTGACCTACGCATTGGAATGATATATTTAGTGGCAGTTTGATCGTACGAAGCACGGAGGGCGTCGAAAGCACTCCACATGTTTTTCAAGTATACGCCCCGGCCCCGTAGCAAACGGCAGGTACCCTATTAATAGTTGAACTTTAAATCACATTATTATGCATCCACCTACAGTAGGATTGCTTACTAGCTTCATAAGTGGCGAGGCGAAAACACTCGGCGTAAATTCGATGACATTCGCCCGTGCACCACGTCAAAATAGTCGACGCAGCAGTTGTGCATTCACCCTTCTTTCCCCAGAGGTCGCGAACGGTGCGTGCAGCAAGTCCACGAGGGCCCCGCAAACCGTGTATCAAGGATCCACAAGATCAGACTGCTGCAAGTCGAACTCGCTACCAAGTATGCGCCACTACTTCATCGCCCCAATCGCTCGTTGTACGCGAATGCGGAGGTTGCCGACATCTCTGGTAATGTTGACATCCTCTCTCCTGTACTGGCCCTCACCTTTGCGCTTGATGGGGGGTGCGACGTAGTGGATTTTCACCCGCATCAACAACGGTGCTATAGTGTTAAAGCCTCTGTCTGCCATTACGTGCATGCCGTTATGAGATAGCCCCTGCTCAACCAACCTGTCGGTTACTCCCCAGACTCTTTCACCAGTTCGGCATCGGTCACACGCCTGCCGAACGCTTGAGATTTAAAGCAGATAGCACCCCCTGACGTAATGCCAATCAACACTTTGCAGGTTGCCTTCCCCTTATAATTTGAATACGTTTTCCAAGCGGTGTCCGTCTGCCACAATTTGTATATAGAGGTCTCGGTGGCATCGAGCACTATGGCCACCTTCGACAGGCCCCTGTGTCTGAAGTTTTTGGGGGCGTAAAGCTCGACTTCGATTTCCGCCGGTAAACACACCAAACGTCGTACGTAGGAAACCACGGAAGAAATTCAGCCACGTAGAAAAAGCCCACCCCCCAGTAGACTCGCTTACGCCAAAAAGTGCAGACGTGACCCATAACGACGTAGCAGTGCGCCACAAAAAAAACGTGAAAAATAGGCCGTTCAACCCGCACAAAAGCGTCTCCTGTTGTTTTGGCCTAGTTCCATCGGGCTTTGCACCCCCCACCCTCATCTGGGCACCGCTGTAGAAAACGAGGGTATCCGCGACTCCCCTGGCATTGATGTACTCGAATAAATCCTAAGGCCGCACAAAACGACAATGGTAGACGCAATAGAGAAGTGGAGGCGTTTGAGTCACAAAATTAAATATACCCGTCCTCAACAATAATTATCATGATCAGTGTCGGCGATGCCCACTCTGCTTTATCGAGGATCCACAACTTTTAACAGGCATGAACAAACATGAAGCCATGACAGAATTGGTCCATACCCCACCGTGGGGGGAAGGTGAACATGTGTTCAAGAAATACGATTACGAGTTTTATACTTTTGTACAGGGTCTAAATAGACGACGATACAAGTTATACATGACCTTGGGAACCGCGACCCAGAGCGATACCTCTACTTGGAATTTTGTGCGCAATTTGACCCGTAGACTAAGCATCCGTAAAGTGCTTCGGACACCGACGTCAAACAACAAGCACAGAACAGAACCAAGACTCACCAAATAGAGGACGAGAGCGTTGAGCAACACAACAAGGGACCTGCTGTTTTGGCGCCAAAAGTGCAACCCCTACCTACCGTGGGAAGACTCATGGTAGGGGTTCCGCAAATCGGAGCAGAGGGCAAACTAACAGAGAGCCTGCTACATACAGCAGTACAGCACCAGTTCTGAACAACACGATGGCGAGCAGGTTTACGCCGCAGCGGAGCGAGGTTCGTAGGGATGACTGATGCTGCTGCTGTTTTTGCGACTGATGCTGTTTTTACTGCTATTGCTGTGCCGCCGCCGTTAATGTTCCTGGTCGTGCATTGCCTTTTCAACATAATCCATTCCAGCGGTACGAGTATCACGTGATTGGAGCCTGCCGACACAGGAAAATAGACGGCACCAAAAACAAACGCGAGAAAAGCCTATGTCCAAGTTGACGATAAACAGAAAGACCCCTTGTGTCTCTCGCGACTGCTTTCATCACTCGTACAGTAGCAGTATAATAGCGCCTGTACGCTCTTGCATGAAAAACATGGATTGTACTGATGATAGCTGTGCCCGCTACCGGCGACTAACAACATCACGTGGTCGAGCGTGTAAGCTCACCTCCAAACCTGCAGGGCTATTTAGACCGCAGATGACTCCTTGCCTCGATATCGGACAATCTGCCGATGACATCAAAATCAAGCACACTCCGTTTTGAAAGACGGCGCATCGTCAGTGGTCTTAGCGCGTTTTTTCGCCGACAGCTGCTTGACTCTATCCTGCAGATCACGAAGTTTTGATGTCAAGTCTGGCACTTTTAGCCTCCATCAATAAAGCAAAAAGGCGCTTGCACCCAGCCTCAGCTCTCAATAAGCGTGCAGGCGCATTTTTGGTGGCGCACTCCATCTGTGATTTAATCTGCGTGGGCTTTGCGTCGCGTGCGGGTCTCACGACAAGACTGCCGCATAGCTCACTCCCTTCAAGACTGGCCACGATGCTGCCGGCTGTAAAATGCACTATTATTGAAACCCTGGGGTCCTTTGCGGTGCAGGGAGCAGAGCCCCATCCAAGTCATGATAGCTATTCCTCACGGTTGTTTACTGGTACTCTCACCGCAGCTTCTCCACCGATACGCTGACAGAAGTCCAACTTACAGATGCGACGATGCTTACTGGCAGCCATGTTACGTAGCTGTGTCGGGTGTAGAGACGCCAGTGGTTTTCCGTGTCGTTGTGCGAGGTGACGCGATTCCCGCAAAAAAAATCAAATTTGAAAAGGAGGGGGTTTTTCCAATCTAGCTGATGGATGCTTGGTCACAGGATCAATATTTATCGTTTGGTCCCACAGATCGAGACGTGAGACGTGAGCGGCGCGCGTTCAGTTTTGTTTGGTCTGGCCAATCTTAATCGGACGCAGGATAGGATCAATTTGCAGCGTCCGTCACAGAGCGCTTTGATTGCCACTGCTTCTGAGTTACGACTCCGAGCGCAACCGCACAGAATGGTGCGTACCCCTGATGCGTGTGCTGCTACGCCAGCTATGACGGGGAGCTTCTCGAGCGACTCGTACATTTTTAATCGCCGTGCGATTCATTTCGAACAAGCTGTCCACCTACAAGCTCGTGCTCGTTTTGTAAGAGGAGGAGGGTCACCAATCACAGGCCAGGCCCACCGGGCACGCTCCTTGTCTAGGCTGGCCGTCGTCTCTTTCGGTAGGACTGTAACAGCTACATGTATCACCAACACCTCTGGCACACGCGTAGCATTATCTCCAGGTTTCCGTTTGCTCGTGTTATTCTTGCAGCAGCAGCAGAATTGTGTGGCAACACCTGCTGAACCCCAACTAACTTTCACTACGCAAAGACACCAGGGTGGCAGGTCTACAGACCTTGGGGTAGCCCAGTGGCAGGTATCACGTCGTGCATCACTACTGTTGGTCGTTTCACCTTGTGCCCCTGTCGGTGAAGAGTGGTAAACCCACCGCATCCGCTGTGTCAGGATATGTCGTGCAGAGTTTCCCAAGAAAAACACAGGAATGTAGGATGTGCCGCGATTTTGAGCGTTGCCATACTATAATTAACATGGTAATCGCCTCCCCCCATGCCGCTTTTTTTTTCGAGCGAGTTTGCAAGTGGTTCATACTTGAACTAAGCAACTTAGATTCCCTACTTTATCCCAGTGATTTTCCAATTTCACCACATGATGTAGTTGGAGTTCGAAGAAAAAAAAGCGGGCAGCGGCGAAGAACAAGCGGAGGGCAAGCAAGCGAGCCGTCTTCGGGAGGGCGATTTCCACGCTCCCCTCTCGCCAAGGTGGGGCACCAACGCCCGTTCTTTCGCCGGCACGTCGTATTGCTGCTTTGCGGATGGGACGTGGCGCCACCACGAGGCCGCCGGGGGCCGAGTGGAGCTCGGGAGTCGCAGCTTTTTGGGGGGGGCTCCATGACCAAGATATTTCCAAAGATGAAAAAAACGTCACTCCCACGACGTTAGCAAATTTTATGTAGTAAGGATAGTCTCTATGTAAGTTGTAAGTAATTGCAATAGCCAGCAGCAGTTTCACCAGGAATTCAACAATTTAGGGACCCCTCCAGCAGCCTGTTGCCGTACAGTACACAGCTCGTATTAAAGTAATATTTCTTGTGTCGTATACCGTTGGTTATATAGCACAACAAGCATATATATACGCCGCTGCTGCAATTCCCAACCCCCCCCCGCCCTCCTTCCCCACCACCCGCACCATTGCCTAGACCTAGCACCAGGCGTATAGCAAGCCCTTACATCTATGCGACCTAAAGCCCTCCCCTCCCCCCCTGACATTTCCCCCCCCCTCCCCCACAAGAAGGATTTATAGTTTCCACGCACAAATTGAGCTGCCCCACCTGTCCCTCCCCCCCCTCCCCCCCTCCCGCCCCCCTTTGGATCAAAATCAGGCCCCCACGTCCTTACAAACTCCCCCCTCTCCTCACCGGTTATTCGACTTACAGGATTCACTTGATAAACTGATGCATTTCCTTCCACAGCCGTCAGATTTTGTCCCCCTCAGAAGCGGGTTGTATAGTTTCCGCGCACAGGCAGCCTAACATCACCCTGTTGACCATGATAGCTACACTGTAGTTGCAAGGGGAGTCGCCGACCTATATCCTCAATGAGGACACACAACCCGTAATACGCGCGATCGGAGTATCACACACAGCTTGCAAATATGAGTTTCGACGAAAACTTCGATCTCACAGCTGGAGTGTATTTTCATTTTTTATAATAGTACACACGTGGCCATTCATCTACTTCCCAAAGGTCGTCGAAAGACCGACCTAGGAGAAGGTTGGACCTAGTGTATGGTATTATGCATGTGTATGCAGGCTCGTCACGCATTGGTGTGGTGGTGTTGGAATCGCAGGAGTATGTGGATCTGCTGTTGTAAACGTCTTGGAAGAGATCGTTGGCCGTCGGCAAGTAGATCATTTGGTCTGGCCATCGACGAGGTGGGATTAAATACTTGTTCTGAGAATGGTATGTTTGATACGGTCATATCTCAGCGTCTATGGATTTTGCAGTCAGTGGTCCTTGTTTTGGATACCATGAGATCCAACAGCCGTAACGTTCATTTTGGTGGAACCGTAACCATTTTTTAGGAATAATTCGGGATTAATTTGTACGATATGAGACGTGTACGTCGGCTCGTTGTACCTAGGTGTGTACGTGTTGGAGTCGGGGGAGTTCGTGGAATTGCTGTTGTACACTTGTAGGGAGAGGGTCGTTGGCCGTCGGCAAGTGAGACACTTGGTCAGGCCGGCCAGGAGGTTGGATTTTTCATTTGCTTAAAATATCGTACGTGTGATACGATCTTTTCTTACCGTCTAGTCTATGCACTTTGGATGAGATATCGAATTTTGGATACATTTAGATCCAACAGCCGTGACCGTCTTTTTGTTGGAACCGTAACCATTGGGTATGATTATGGATGGTTCTGGATGAAAATGTACGATATGAGATGTGTCGTAGGCTCGTTGTACCTAGGTATATTTGTGTTGCAGTCGGGGGAGTTCGTGGACCTGCTGTTGTAGACGTTTTGGGAGAGGGTCGTTGGCCGTCGGTAAGTGAGACACTTCTTGGTCAGGCCGGCCAGGAGGTGGGATTTTTTCAGTTGCTTCAAGTATCGTACGTGTGAGACGATATTTCCTTACCGTCTGTGCACTTTGGATTATATAACGATTATTTGCATACCTTTAAATCCAACAGCCGTAACCGTCATTTTATTGGAAGCGTAACCATTGGGTATGGATGGTTCGGGATGAAATTGTATGATAAGAGATTTATACGTAGGCTCGTTGTACCTAGGTGTGTTTGTGTTGGAGTCGGGGAAGATCGTGGGCAATTTTGTTTGATTAGACCTGTAAGGGATCCGTTTACCAAAGATCTTGTGATATCGTTACCATGGGGAAAGTCGAAAAAAAGTCCTACCTTGGAGAAGGTCAGACCCAGTGCAAGGTGCACCGATTAGAAGGGTTAGGTTTGTAAAAACTTTTGATATCGTTACTTTGTCGAGGGTCAGTACCTCAGCAGAGACAGGGAAAAAGGTTGGCCTGGCATACTGGTTATGATCGGTGGTGGAGACCACGGCCAACTTCTATATGAACGCCGCGAAAGATAGCGTTCGAACAGTTAGTTGTATAGTCTAAATAGGTCAGCGTCCCTGTCGAAACGTATGTGCAGGCAGTAGATACTCTAAGGATTAATAAAAAAAGAGCAGAGTAATCGTATTATATATTTAAATGCTGCGATAGCAGTGCCGGTATCGTTGCATCTATCAAGGCACCACACCAAAACGCGATACTCCGCGGGTATATCGTTGCTTAGTGGAACTATTTATAGTCCAACATCAATTAAGTGCGTGTACACAAAGCTGTGGCGGCATTGCCAAGATCGCAGCATACAAGGATCACACGGTAACACGCATCAACCACGTCATGACACACCTAGTGGTCCACTCCACACAAAAAAATATAGACTAATAGTTGGTGGCGGCAGTACCGGGCATCAACACATATATATGCGGTGCTTATGAACACACGCACCCACGACACCGCAACCAATCGTCCCCTAAAAACGCAGACGCAATGTCCGCGACGAAGCAACATACACCCACTACCTACCCCATCCTATTTCACACCTTAGGGTTTCCGGACCATTCATACCCATTGGGCGCGGATCCAACAAAGTGACGGTTACGGCGGTGGATATCAAGGTATCCAAAACAAGATACCGAATCCAAAGCCAGAGACGGTAAGGAAATACCTGTATTACACATACCGAACTTAGAACAAGTGAAAAATCTCACCTCCTCGCCAGCCACACCTAAATACCCACGGGCCGACGTCCGTCGATAAGTCGGACATTTAGTTTGGCCAACCAGGAGGTGGTGAGTTTTACTTGTTTCAAGTATGGTACACGTGAGACGATATTTTCTTACCATCTATCATGGATTTTGTACTCAGTATCAGTCTCTTGGATACCTTGAGATCCAACTAACAGCCGTAACCGTCGTTTTGTTGGAATCTTATCCATTGGTTATGAATGGTTCGGGATGAAATGGCATGGTATGAGATGTGTATGTAGTCTCGTTGTACCTTGTGGTAGTAGTGGTGTCGGGGTCCAGAGATTTCGTGGACCTGCTGTTGTAAGGCTTTTGGGAGAGGGTCGTTGGCAGTCGGTAAGTGGAACACTTGGTCTGGCCGGCCAGGAGGTGGGATTCTGCACTTGTTCTAAGTATGGTACGTGTGATACGGTCTTCTCTTGCCGTCTATGGATTTTGGATTCGGTGTTCTTTTTTTGGATACCTTTACATCCAACAGCCGCAACCAACCGTCATTTTATTGGAACCGAAACCTTTGGGTATGACTGGTCCGGTATTTAACGGTGTTATATGAGATGTGCATATAGACTCGTTGTACCCAGGTGCCGTGGTGTTGGGGACGGGTTCGATGGTGGACCTTCTGCTCTACGTGTGTTTGGAGAGAATCGTTGGCCGTGGGTAAGTGGATATTTTGTTCTGGCCGGCCAGGAGGTGGGATTTTCACTTGTTCTGAGCATGGTACGTGTGCGACGGTTATTTCTTGCCGTCTATGGATTTTGGATTTGTTATTCTTTTTTTGGATACCTTTACATCCAACAGCCGTAACCGTCATTTCGTTGGGACCAAAACCTTTGGGTATGACTGGTCCGGTATTTACCGGTGTTGTATGAGATGTGCATATAGACCCGTTGTACCTAGGTGCCTTGGTGTGTTGGGGACGGGTTTGATGGTGGACCTGCTGTTCTACGCATGTTTGAAGAGAATCGTTTGCCGTGGGTAAGGGGGTCTTTTGTTCTGGCCGGCCTGGAGGTGGGAGGTTTCACTGGTTCCAAGTACAGTACGTGTGATACGGTCTTCTCTTGCCGTCTATGAATTTTGGATTCGGTATTTTTTTTTTGGGTACCTTCACATCTAACAGCCGTAACTAACTGTCATTTTGGTAGAACCGCAACCATTGGGGTATGAATGGTTCGGTATTTGATGGTGTGATTTGATGCGTGTACGTGGACTCTTTTCACCTCGGTGTAGTGGTGTTGGGGTTGGAAAAATTCGTCAACCTGATGATCTAAGCGTTTTTGTAGAGAATCGTTGGTCGTCGGTAAGTGGCACATTTGGGTTGACCGACCAGGAGGTTGGATTTTTCACTTACTTGTTCTATGTATGGTACGTGTGAGACGGTCTTCTCATACCATCTATCGATTTTGGATTCGGTATAAGTTTTTTGGCTACTACCGTGATATCCAGCAACTGTAACCGTCATTTTGTTGGAACCGAAACCATTGGGTATGAATGTGGTACGGGATGAAATGGTGTAATATGAGATAACACACACCCATTACCCCATCCATCCCATCTCACACCTCAGGGTTCCCGGACCATTCATATCCAATGGGCGCGCATCCAACAAAGTGATCGTTACGGCGGTGGATATCAAAGTACCCCAAAAATGATACCGAATCCAAAGTCAGAGACGGTAAGGAAATACCGTATTACACATACTGTTCTTAGAACAAGTGAGAAATCTCACCTCCTCGCCAGCCACGCAGAAATACCCACACTGGCCGACGTCCGTCGATAAGTCGGACATTTGCTCTGGCCAGACAGGAGGTGGGGTTTTTTACTTGTTCCAAGTATGGAGCACGTGAGACGATTTTTTCTCACCGTCAAGTCTATGCATTTTGTATTCGGTATCAGTCTCTTCCATACCTTGAGATCCAACAGCCGTAACCGTCATTTTGTTGAAACCTTATCCATTGGGTATGAATGGTTCGGGATGAAATGGCATGGTATGATATGTGTATGTAGTCTCGTCGTACCTTGTGGTTGTAGTGGTATCGGGGTCCAGAGAGTTCGTGGGTCTGTGTTGTTGTAAGGCTCGTGGGAGAGGGTCGTTGGCAGTCGGTAAGTGGGACACTTGGTCTGACCGGCCAGGAGGTAGAGTGTTTCACTTGTTCTAAGTATGGCACGTGTGATAGGGTCTTCTCTTGCCGTCTATGGATTTTTGATGCGGTATTCTTTTCTTGAATACATTTACATCCAACAGCCGTAACCGTCATTTTGTTGGAACCGAAACCTTTGGGTATGTCTGGTTCGGTATTTAACGGAGTTATATGAGATGTGCATGTGGACTCGTTGTACCTAGGTGTCGTGGTGTTGGGGACGGGTTTGGTGGTGGACCTGCTGTTCTAAGTGTTTTTGGAGAGAATCGTTGGCCGTGGGTAAGTGGGTCTTTTGTTCTGGCCGGCCAGAGGGTGGGATTTTTCACTTGTTCTGAGTATGGTACGTGTGAGACGGTTATTTCTTGCCGTCTATGGATTTGGGTCCGGTATCCTTTTCTTGGATACCTTGCGATCCAACAGCCGTAACCGTCATTTTGGTAGAACAGTAACCGTTGGGTATGAATGGATCAGTATTAAACGGTGTGATATGAGATGTGTACGCGGACTCTTTGTACCTAGGTGCAGTGGTATTGGGGTTGAAAAAGTTCGTCAAACTGATGATCTAAGCGTTTTTGTAGAGAATCGTTGGTCGTCGGTAAGTGGCACATTTGGTCTGACCGACCAGGAGGTTGGATTTGTCACTTGTTCTATGTATGGTACGTGTGAGACGGTCTTCTCATACCATCTATCGGTTTTGGATTCGGTATAAGTTTTTTGGCTTCCGTGATATCCAGCTACTGTAACCGTCATTTTGTTGGAACCAAAACCATTGGGTATGAATGGTCCGCGATGAAATGGTGTGGTATGAGATGTGTATGTAGGCTCGTTGTGCCTTGGTGTATAGTGGTGTTGGAACCGCAGGAGTATGTGGACCTGCTGTTTTAAACGTTTTGAAAGAGATCGTTGGCCGTCGGCAAGTAGATCATTTGGTCTGGCCATCGATGAGGTGGGATTATATAGTATTACTTGTTCTGAGGATGGGACGTTTGGTGCGGTCATATCTTAGCGTCTATGGATTCTGCAGTCGATGTCCTTGTTTTGGATACCATGAGATCCAAAAAAAGCCGTAACGTTCATTTTTGTTGGAATCTTAACCATTGGGTACGACTGGTCCGGTACTAAATGATGTGATATGAAATGTTTATGTAGGTTCGTTGTACCTCGTGGTAATGGTGTTGGGGTCGGGTTTGTTCGTGGACCTGCTGTTTTACCCGCTGTTGGAGACAATCGTTGGCCGTGGGAAAGTGGGTCATTTGTTCTGACCGGGCAGGAGGTGGGATTTCTCATTGTTCAAAGTATGGTACGAGCAATACGGTTTTCAATTGCCTTCTAAGGATTTGGATTCAATATCCTTGTTTGGGATACCTTGAGATCGAACAGCCGCAAACGTCATTTTGTTGGAACCTTTTACATTGGTTTTGAATATATATGGTTCGGGATGAAATGGCATGGTATGTGATGTGTATGTAGGCTCGTTGTACCTAGTAGTAGTAGTGGTTTTGGGGTCCGGAGAGCTCGTGAACCTGCTGATTGTTGTATGGCCTTTGGAACAGGGTCGTTGGCCGTCGGTAAGTGGGACATTTGGTCTGGCCGGCCAGGAGGTAGGATTTTTCACTTGTTCTAAGTATGGTACGTGCGATACGGTCTTTTCTTACCGTCTATGGATTTTGCATTGGGTATCCACTTTTTGCATAATTTAATACCTTCAGATGCAACAGCCGTGACCGTCATTTTGTTGGAACCGCAACCATTTGGTATGACTGGTCCGGCATTAAACGGTGTGATATGATATGTGCATGTAGTGTACGTCGTGGTAGTAGTGGTGTTGGGGGTTTGGAGAGTTCGTCGACCTGCTGTTGTGAGCGTTTTGGGAGGGGGTTGTTGGGCGTCGGCAAGGGGACATTTGGTCTGGCCGGCCAGGAAGTGGGACTTTTCACTTACTCTAAATATGGAATGTTTGATACGGTCTTTTGCTACCGTTATGGATTTTGGATTCGATATCTTTGTGGAAACCTTGAGATCCAACAACAGCCGTAACCGTCATTTTGTTGGAACCGTAACCATTTGGTATGGCTGGTCCAGTATTACACGGTGTGATATCAGAATCTTAGATGTGTATGTAGGCTTGCTATACGCTGTGGCAGTGTTTTGGGGTTGGGAGAGTTCGTGGACCTGCTGTTGTGAGCCTTTTGGGAGGGGGTCGTTGGCCATCGGCAAGTGAGACATTTGGTCTGGCCGGCCACAAAGTGGGATTTTTCTCTTGTTTTAAGCATGGTACGTGTGATACGGTCTTTTCTTACCGTCTATAAATTTTGGATCCTGTATCCTTCTTGTGGACACCTTGATTGAGATCCAACAGCCGTAACAGTCATCTTATTGGAACCGTAACAATTGGTTGTGACTGGCGCGGTATCAAACGGTGTGATATGATATGTGTATGTAGACTCATTGTGCCTGGTGGTAGTGGTGTTGGGGTTGGAGGAGTTCGTGGACCGGCTGTTCTAGGCGTTGTTAGAGAAAATCGTTGGCCGTGGGTATGTGGGTCATTTGTTCTGGCCGACCAGGTTGTGATGTTTTTTTACTTGTTCTAATTGTGGTACGAGTGGTGCGATCTTTTCTTACCGTCTAGTCTATGGATCTGGATTCGGTTATTTTTTCGGATGCCTTGATATCCAACAGCCGAAACCGTCATATTGTTGGAACCGTACCCATTGGGTATGACTGGTGCGGGATAAAATAGCATGGTATGAGATGTGTGTGTAGGCTCGTTGCACCTAGTAGTAGTGATTTTGGGGTTGGAGGAGTTCGTGGACATGCTGTTGCAAGGCTTTTGGGAGAGGGTCCTTGGCCGTCGGTAAGTGGGACATTCGATCTGGCCGGCGAGGAGGTAGGATTTTTCACTCGTTCTAAGTATGATACGTGTGATACGGTATTTTTTACCGTATACGAATTTTGTATTGGGTATCCACTTTTATTTTGTATACCTTTAGATCCAACAGCCGTAGCCATCATTTTGTTGGAACAGTATAACCATTGGGGATGAATGGTCCGGGATAAAATGGTATTATGTGAGATTTTTTACGTAGGCTCGTTTTACCTAGGAGTAGTGGTGTTGGGGTCCGGAGAGTTCGTGGACCTGCTGTTGTTGTAAGCGTTTTGGGAGGGGGTCGTTGACCGTCGGCAAGTGGGACATTTGGTCTGGCTGATATTTTGCACTTGTTATAAGTACGGTACGTGTGATACGGTCTTTCCTTGCCTTTGGATTCGGTATCGATTCTTCGGATACCTTGAGATCCAACAGTCGTAACCAACCGTCATTTTGTTGGAACCGCAACTATTTTTTATGAATGATTCGGGATTAATTTGTATGATATGAGACGTGTACGTAGGCTCGTTGTACCTAGGTGTGTACGTGTTGGAGTCGGGGGAGTTTGTGGACCTGCTGTTGTACACGTTCTGGGAGAGGGTCATTGGCCGTCGGTAAGTGAGACACCTGGTCAGGCCGGCCAGGAGGTTGGATTTGTCATTTTTTTCAAAGTATCGGACGTGTGAGACGATATTTTCTTACCGTCTAGACTATGCATGTTGGATTAGATAACGATTATTTGGATACCTTTAGATCCAACAGCCGTAAAACCGCCATTTTGTTGGAACCGTAACCATGGGGTATTGATGGTTCCGGATGAAATTGTATGATATGAGATGTGTTCCTAGGCTCGTTGTACCTAGGTGTGTTTGTGTTGGAGTCTGGGAAGATCGTGGACATACATACATGGTGTTGTTAGCGTTTTGGGAGAGGGTCCTTGGCCGTCGGTAAGTGAGACACTTGATCAGGCCGGCCAGGAAGTGGGATTTTTCACTTGTTTAAGGTATGGTATGTTTTGTACGATATTTTCTTACCGTCTATAGATTTTGGATTCGGTATCCTTTCCTTGGATGCCTTGATATCCAACAGCCGTAACCGTCATTTTGTTGGAACCGTAACCATTGGTCATTAATGGTCTGAGATGAAATGGTATGATATGAGATGTGTACGTAGGCTCGCTGTACCTATTTGTAGTGGTGTTAGAGTCGTAGGAGTTCGTGGACCTGCTGTTGTAAGGCTTTTGGGAATAGATCGTTGGCCGTGGGTAAGTGGGTACGTTTGTCTGGCCGACGAGGAGGTGGGATTTTTCACTTGTTCTGCGTATGGTACGTGTGAGACGGTATTTTCTGACCGTCTATGGATTTTGTATTGGGTATCCTTTTTTTGGATTCCTTGAGATGCAACAGCCGTATCCGTCATTTTGTTGGAACCGTAACCATTGGGTATAGACTGAATAAATGGTCCGGGATGAAAAAGTATTATATAAGATGTGTATGTAGGCTCGTTAGGCCTTGGTGTTGTTGTGGTGGGGTCGGAGGAGTTCGTGGACCTGCTGTTGTACACGTTTTGGAACAGATCGTTGGCCGTCCGTAGTGGATCATTTGGTCTGGCCGGCGAGAAGGTAGGAGTTTTCACTTGTTCTGAGTATTGTACGTGTGATACGGTCATGTCTTGCCGTCTATGGATTTTGGCTTGGGTATCCTTGCTTTGGGTACCTTGAGGTCCGACGGCCGTAAGGGTCATCTTGTTGGAACCGTACCAATGGGTATGACTGGTCCTGTATTAGACTAGATGTATGATTTGATATATTTAGGGCCCGGATTAATGAGGAACGTGCCAAATCGAATTTCGATTTTTATTTTGATAAAAATCGAATCTGGAGCTGATTCCAATTAAAATTTAAACAAAAACGCGTTTCGTTCTTAACGAAGAATGAGCACGGGGACCTACCACGGGGAATAAAAGGCCGTAACGCAACCGATGTGCGGAAAACCATAGGTGAGGCAGAGCTCAAATTTCAAAATTAACGTGACGGCGGGCGAGCCTCTATCTACAGTCGCAAAGCAGCCACGCGACATGCGTCCTCCTCGGCGTAGGGCATCCCGGCGCCGGGCTGGGCTGGCAGCGCTCACGGAGAATGTTGTCCGCTTGCTGGATCTGTTGGAGCAGCTGGATGACCTAGAGGACGAGGAAGACGTAGACGACCTCGAGATAGAGGAGCAACTCATGCAGATCGGCATCAAGAGACGCAAGACATTGCTCGTACGTAAACGCCGCATCTGGGCGGATTGCACCAGGCCGATGCTCGGAGATAAAACGTTCCAAGAACGCTTTTGCATGGAGAACGCTGACTTTATGGTGTTGGTGGAGCTGCTTCGCACATCCCTTCAACAAGACGCCAGGATGGGGGGCCTGCGAAATATTGCAATTCCCGTGGAGTGTCAGCTGGGGGTGACGTTGCGATGGTTAGCTGGGGCGGCGATTTGGAAGGGCGCCGATGGGCACGTCATGGCAAAGAGCACGGCATACGCTATCGTGCACCGCGTGATCGCCTCGTAGTGTGCCTGTCCTCAGCTGGCGTGCAAATGGCCGGAAGCCGAGGATGCCCCTCGGTCTGCCCGTAGTTTCAGGAAGCGGAGCGGGAACGACGTCATCAGGAGAGCTGTGGGAGCAATGGATTGACTCTTTGTCCGTTTGATGAAGCCGATCAAGCTCGCCTATGGCGCAACTCACAGCTTCTTCTCTGGACACAAGAAAGGGCACGGCATGAACCTTCAGGTATGCAAGCGAGGTCCTCTGCTTTGTGTTCCTTTAGTGGATGTACGTATGATATAGAGCAGTGTATGACCCGTGTGTATACCAAGCAAGTTTTGTTGTACAGCAGCATTGGTAGTCCCTTTATAATGCAGATTGAGTAGAGCCGGTTGCCCGCTATGGTGCCGTAGGAAATGAAATCGCGCGTACCGGTACAAGAACAACCACTAGTTAGGAAAACTGCCGGTTACCGGTATAGTGCCGGTGTTTGGCACTGACACGCGCAATGGAGGCAACAACACCGTACCAGGTACCTCTTATTTTTGCAGCAAAGATTTTCATCACATTCGCAATCCAGTTTTGTTAACCCACGCATCATACGTACGTGCAAGTGCTTCGCCCCGCCGGCGGCTGACGCCGCCCGCTTCCCTCGCGCAAGGAAAAACGCAAATAACATATATATGCACGTCAAGGGGGCAGAAAGAAGAGGCGAATGATTTCGCCTTGTGCACGGCTATTAATAGCTGTCCTGTCGTGTGCACCGCTGTGCTGTGTGATCGTTGGCGATATCACATTCTGATCCGCAGTGCGGGTGTAAGTTGGGAGGGGGAAAAAAAGTAGGGACCGAGAGAGGACAACCAACTTTGACAAAAGCTACAAGACGAATAGGCAACACGCACATTCCGGTACATGGTACCTGGTACTTCGCGTGACATACCTGGTGCTGCGGTATGTTCCGAAAGAAAGCACAGCGCAGCATGAGACAACACCGCACCGCAGAGCAAGGCGCGGCGCCACACGGCGCTGCGCTGCTGTGAGGTATATATAGCTAGGGGCTGAGTTGACCTGGGGGTGCATCTTTCTTATTATTCAACAGGCTCATTATTTTTCCAGGCTCCATAAAAATGAGAGTAACTACAGTAAATCACTCAACACCGTACGCGCGATCGGAGTATCACACACAGCTTGCAAAAATGGGTTTCGTAATTTTAATTTTTGTAATATACGTGTCAAATTTGGCCTACTGTTCTTGGGGGGGTCTATTTGCACTCTGGGGCGACTGGAGCCTGTCCTGTCACCACGGACTTCATCATGGGAGTTAATGAGAAAACAACATAAAGCCCTCTCCAATACGTTCGTTTCACGCCATGAAATTAACCCCCCACGTATTCAAATCACCTCCACAACGGCATCTGCGACGCGGAGTACAGGATCATTGCCTAGACTACACCATGAACTGCCCGGGCAGTCAAAACGATCGGACTGCTTTCAAGTTTTCAGGCTTCCACAAGCTTCTCGAGGACATCCCCGACGGCTACTACATTCTGGGCGACGCTGCGTACCCCGCCTCCGACAAGGTTCTCGTCCCCTTCCCCGGTACCAAGCTGTCCGCGTCTCGGGACGCGTACAACTTCTACCAGTCACAGTGCTGGATGGCCATCGAGCAGACATTCGGCATCCTGGTGAGTTATTGTAGCGTATGGTATTTCTTCTAACAGCAGGCAGGTCCATCCATGCGATGCTTACACTCCCGCACGAATTCGCACCCCAATGCAGCGGAATGACTGTTTACTTGGATCGTCGCCGTAACTTCCGACATCGGCACCATCGGCAGTTGCTGGCGAGTGTTCTGCTGTCGGAAAAGGTATGTAGATTACAGACAGCGTATTAATAGCTCGTGTCAGCTGTTCCCACACAAGACGGAATACACACACTCAAGTTGCACCTGTTAGAGTCTGCCTGGCCGCGAGTCGTCTGCGCGCCGTCAGTCTACGCTATAAGCTGCCGTGCGCCGCGACACTTGAGGATACAACCACCGTCCGTCTCACCTTGCCGAGCACACCCAACTCTTTGCGTTTCATTCTTCGAGGTGAGGAGGTGGGGGATTCTATCTCGCCCGATTGAGGTCAGGCTTCGCCGCTTCAATCAAGTGGTCGACTGCGTGATCCGGCTGCACAACTTCTGCCGACAGCGCAAGATCTCCGTGCCCGAGAGGAACACCAAGGGAACGCTCCCCAGGGAGGTCACTTTCAACGAGGACGGCGATCTTACAGGTGAATACTTCGAGCCCGAACCCGTTCGGACTGTTTTCCCGACAACCGACCAGGCGCAGCTGTCCCAACCTAGGGAGGCCATTCGCACGAGGGGGAAAATTGTGGGGATTAACCGGCCAATCCGCAACAAGGACCGCAATGCTTCGCAGGAGCGATTGTGAAGTAACGTTTTCGCGTTTCTCCCTTCTCCTTGGGGAGGGATGGGGAAGGGGGAGGTAGGGGGGGGTAGGGGGGGGTAAGAGACGCCAACTTCGTCCGCAGAAGGTTTCGTGCATGTTTTGTGACCGTGCTGCTTTCCGCATGTATTCGATTGATTAGGAAGGGGGGGAGGGGGGGCGGTCTGGGGCATAACGCTCGGAAATATTGGGTTTATGTTTCGCTAGGTTTTTGTATGTAGTCCTTGTTTTGTTTTGGTCGGTGACAGCGTTCGTAGTCAATATCCTACCCGTGTTGATTCGTTCGTATGTTATTGGTAAGGGGGACGATGGTTGCTGCAGTGTCAACCACAACGTCAATGTTCAGCAGCTTGTGTCAATTTTTTTCAGGCATGTTTTCCGGCGGAACGAACGTTAAAAACGCGGGCAAGAGCTTTTCGTTGGCCTCTTTCGAGGCATGCTTCGACTGCGCGCCCGTAAGCCTGTCGCACTTTGTTCCGTTTACAAGAGGAGGATATCATGAAAATAAAAACAATTTTCTAACCCAGCAGGCACCACAAGCTTCGTCCGAACCGGACGTCCCAACCACACGACAGACCAAGCCCACAAAGCCTCGCTTGTCCAAGTACTCAGAAACAACAGACACGACGAGCAGACCACCCCCACCGCCCACTCGCGCAACGATTTCAGACAAGTACTGCCCGGCCGTCGCTGAAAACACCGGAAAATCACGCTAAAAAAAACAATGAAACACAAACACATAACATCCCCCAGTTTTGTTCAAAGGAATGTAGCGGAGACTAAACCCAAACGCAGCAGAAACAAGCACAATCCGAACAAAGTACGTTTTTCGGACAGCCAGGATTTGGTTTTTACTCCCACGGCAGGTTCAGAACGAAAGCTTCACACAACTGTCATTGGGCCGTCGCCGAAAATAAATTTATTTGTCAACAGTGCGTTGGCACCGATCCGATTAAAAACATGGTTATAAAGGCTGTAGTGCCGACACGGGTTACAACACGCCTGACAATATTCCCAGTCCACCCGGCATCAACACCTCCACCCCCGCCCGGCGCGATGCTTCCGCACAGGCCTAAACCATGACACAATAGCAAGGCATTGGAGGTCAAATTTACAGCACGGTGAAGGCAAGCCATACGAAAATGGTTTTGCAACAGGCACCATATAAGGAAAGCCCCCGCCGCCGTTTCCGGAACGAATGTCAACGTAAGTACCACCCGGTCGTCGCGGTCAATGTCGGTGTCAAAAACAAGCGAATAAACATGCACACACTGACGACGACTCAAGCTCATTGACGGAAGCTCGTCACAACAATGAACTTCACGTTTAAAACGCCGCCGTGTCACCCTCCTGCTCCCCCCACCCCGAACCCAAAACATGACATAACGGCACAAGACAACAAGTCCTCGCAGCAGGCACGTCACGTCATGTCCAAAACCACGAATGTCGTAAGGCACCCCCGACAATAAACAAGAGAATTGTACGGAAGTCCAGTCGTCCGCGGAATTGGCACGACATGATCATACCCCCACAACAAACCCCCCAATAATGAAAAACGTAAAATAACAGCATGGCAGGCGCATAGAAGGCAGGCCACAGTCCGCGAGGAGTCATGCCGCGGTAAAACAAAACACAGCTAGCGCTAGGATAGAGCACCAAACCGACAGAAACACGACATAGACAACAAACATAATTCGCTCGCCTAGTCCGCTTTCTTCCGCATCCTCTCGCGAGCCTCCGCCAACTTCTCAATTGTATCCGGGAGCAATTCCTTTCCTGCTTCACGCACACAGGGGGGACATTCTGGGTCCATACCCTGAACGTGTTTTGAAAGTCTTTCGATGGCCACCATGAGGGCTTCCACTTCCTCCAGGTTTGTCCTGTACTGCTCCGCCCTGGCTCTGGCCAATTTAATCTCGGCCTTCTCTTGCTCCACCGATGCCGTCTGCAATGCCTTTGGCACTCCGCGCCTTCTCCATTGCTTGAATGGAGAAGGCGCGGAGTGCCAAGGCATTGCAGACGGCATCGGTGGAGCAAGAGAAGGCCGAGATTAAATTGGCCAGAGCCAGGGCGGAGCAGTACAGGACAAACCTGGAGGAAGTGGAAGCCCTCATGGTAGCGTCGAATCGATAGCGGCCATTATGGCGTTCCTAGCCTCACGCCTCTTCTGCAAGTCCTTCAAGTGTTGCCTCCTACTGGCCTCGAACGCCGACGTCTTGTTCTTGCGCTTTGCGGAGCTAAACCCGCCGGTGCGTTCGGTCTTGACTCCTCCTCCCGCGTGGCGCGACCCGCCTTCTCCGGGTGCCGATCCTCCACCTGCGGGGGGCGACCCACCTTCTCCGGATGCCGATACTCCACCGACTGGGGGCGACCCACCTTCTCCGGATGCCGACCCTCCACTGACGGGTGGTGAGTCTCCACCGATGGGTGATGATTCTCCACCGACGGGTGATGATTCCCCGTACTCTGGTGGCAAGCTGCCTGTACCGGTCGCACATCCTCTGCCCCCGAACGACGATCCTCCGCCACCGGATGACGATGCTCCGCCCCCGGACGACGATGCTCCACCTCCGGATGACGACGCTCCGCCTCCGGGTGGTGGTCCTCCTGCCCGGGGTGTCGATGGTATGCCTGTGCTACGCGGATGCATCGTTGATCGCGTGCCCGTGTTTCCAGGGACGCTGCTGATGGCCCCTGGGTGGCCGTCGGGGCAGACAGCGTTGGCAACACCGCTTCCTGTTCCCCTCAAGGATATGAGATCGTTGTAGATAATCGTCGCCAGTTTTCCTCCGCAGAAATTCCACGTATGGCTGGCGTCTGCCCTCGTTACGCCGTCACCACCATCCCCCACGGGTTTGACATTCACGCCTTCTCCGCCGCTTTTGTTCTCGTCGACCTGCATTGACTGGACGATGGTTTAACATTGTTACATAGTTAAACCATCGTCCAGTCAATGCAGGTCAACGAGAACAAAAGCGGCGGAGAAGGCGTGAATGTCAAACCCGTGGGGGATGGTGGTGACGGCGTAGCGAGGGCAGACGCCAGCCATACGTGGAATTTCTGCGGAGGAAAACTGGCGACGATCATCTACAACGATCTCATATCCTTGAGGGGAACAGGAAGCGGTGTTGCCAACGCTGTCTGCCCCGACGGCCACCCACGGGCCATCAGCAGCGTCCCATTGTTACATTGTTAAACCATCGTTCAGTCAATGCAGGTCAACGAGAACAAAAGCGGCGGAGAAGGCGTGAATGTCAAACCCGTGGGGAATGCAAAGGGTTCGGAGAGGGTGTTGGGCGGGTGGCGGGGTGGGGGGGGGGGGGGGGGGGGGGGGGGGGGGGGGGCAATGGGGGTCGGTAAGTGTAGGCACGCGGTATTTCACGAAGTGCACGAAACATCGTAATTCGATCTTGTTTTTGATGTCGTGAAAAAAATACGAAAAGTTCCACTGCTGTCATTATTGGATGAACGGCGTAGTGCGTTTTAGAATAAAAAAAACGCAAAAAGGTCAACGAACACCCGTGGGCAACGACCGAGCCGAGCGATAACCATTCACCCCAGACAACTTTGTTTGTTTGCGCTAAGAAAGACGCGGAGTAAACAAAAGTATCGGATCTGAATCTGAACGGTGGACCGACAACCAATCGCGGCAGTGGGTGCCAGCCCGCGCGCACCGTGAGAATGTAGTGTGTCTGTGTCAGCCTACTGCGTCTCCTTACTTTCGCCACCTGCGCGAACAAAGCACGAGCGTATCGGAGGGCATTCCTGCCGCAAACGCGAAACTGGAACACTCACGGTATGGCCAGCCTTGATCTCGCGAAACCAAGGTAGGATGTGCGTTTCAAGCTCTCTGTAGTCCGGCTCCCCGCCCTCCAAGCTGTCAAGCGCTTCCAGTAACGCCGTCCCCGTACGGACGAGGTCCAACCCCTGCAGTCCGCTACGTAAAGATAACGGCGCTGCGGAATCGTTTTGATGGTCGTTCGGCAATGATATGCCGTTGCGGTCGGAGTCTTTCCAGTCCGGGTTCGCCATTGCCCTTGCAGCCCTTGTCACGAACATGTGCCGCGCCCCGACAGCCTTCCGGTCAATCTGGTCACGGGTAGGGGCCTTGTTCGCGGCCTCAAATAGTCGGAACATGTCGTCGCAGTTCATCGCGCATAACAACCCGCAATGGAAACTCTGCTTCGGGAGTTTCACCTTCACCAGCAAGCCGGTGAAACTCCCGAAGCAGAGTTTCCATTGCGGGTTGTTATGCGCGATGAACTGCGACGACATGTTCCGACTATTTGAGGCCGCGAACAAGGCCCCTACCCGTGACCAGATTGACCGGAAGGCTGTCGGGGCGCGGCACATGTTCGTGACAAGGGCTGCAAGGGCAATGGCGAACCCGGACTGGAAAGACTCCGACCGCAACGGCATATCATTGCCGAACGACCATCAAAACGATTCCGCAGCGCCGTTATCTTTACGTAGCGGACTGCAGGGGTTGGACCTCGTCCGTACGGAGACGGCGTTACTGCAAGCGCTTGACAGCTTCGATTCAAATCGACGCAGGCGTCTTCCTCACAGGTGTTATTCCGGTGGGAGTGTACTCCCACTCGGGGGCGTCGTCGTTGTAGTACCGCCATGACGCGCGACCAGACGGAGCGTCTGCTAGGTCCTTCTTCGACGCAGACGACAACGACTTCAGCAGCCTATTGGGGCCCCATCGAAGACCGCTCCTCCCCTCGATCCTGATGGCTTCTCCCCTAAGCTCTTTGAGTTTCCATCGATGATAGTTGGGGATTGTCGTGCGTCGTGATTGTCGTGCGTCGTGACCCACTTGCTCGTGGAGAAGTTACGGTTGACGCCGAGGTTGATGCCGGCCGAGAACCATTCCTCGATGCGGTACTTGTGCCCTGTGCGTAGCTGGGTGCCGTGGGGCTGCTCTGGGAGTTACCGCCACCGATGGGCGTCGTCCTTGCGTTGCTGGGTTCCGTGGTGCTGCGCGGTCCAGTGCTAGATTGTCGGGATGTGCCCTGCCCATGTTGTTGGCGTTGTGGCGTGGGTTTCGAGACGACGGGAGGGCGTTCGCGGCGTTGAGATGAGGGATGCTCATGAGAGGGGACGCGACACAAGGCATTTCGATGTCGAGTTGACTCTCTTCATCACTGGATATGTTTGCGTCAATCTACATCCTGCCCTGGAATATGATGGGTTACTTGCGTGTTTTTGTAATTTTTGTTGTGGAGCGCGAGGAAAACAGCCGCAGGACATAAACAGCGCAAACGTTTGGAAGAGGTTGGCGGCTCAGATTAAATATATCACATCGAAGCGCAGTGCTAATATGGTGTTGGGGTAATCTCCTGGGGGCTCTGCGCCCCACCGCGTCGTTTGTGTATAGAGCAGGTGTTGAGTCATAACGTAAGGCAGCGCGGACCGCATCCTTGCTCTACGATTGTTATGTACACATAAAAAAATCACAAACAAAAAAACAAACAACCAAGCAATGACGATGTAGACAGGTCTTTCACCCATTCCATAAGTTGGCCTGTGATTTAAAGTGGCTCACATGTATATAGGGCCCGTCCAAACGAGGAAACAATTCCGAAACAAAAATAACAACAACAAAAAAAGCAGAAGTAAGCAATAGCCGAGTTTCATTGGTCAGGTAGGATAAACTGGCAGTAGAGATGCCGATAAACCCGTGGTGCTTTTCATTTTTGTCCATCCGAAAACCATTAAACGTTATGGAAAAGGGGTCAAATTCATCGAAACATGGGATACACGGTGCAAAGAGGACCATAGGGTGACATGTTCGCAAGCCCATGGTGGATACCGTGGGCGGGGTACTGGGTGAGGCGGCTAAGGTGCTTGTCCTCCGTCGAAGCCGGCGTACATAGGTAGGGCGTGGCCAAGAGGAGTGGCTATGCGAGAAAGCAAGGGGTGAGGACGTGGGTGTCGCGATATATGTTTCGGTTAGGGTTAAACTCAGCAATTAGGCACGTTACCGACAAACACCCAAGACAAAAACAAATATTCGAGAGCACTCCCGGGGGAGCGGATTGAACCACGAACACGATCTACTGCCGTGGGCGCCTCAGGTGTGCGACTTGGGTGCGTTCAGCTGCGTCGTCGGGTGCACTCGGCACGGTTCGGTGTGCCGTGGCGGTTGAATTATTCTGTCTAGTTGTACTGCCATTTTGAGCGTGGAAGATCAATCAATTTATTTTTCTAATCAGATTGTTTTGGATGTCGTTTGGAATGAATGTGCGTTTCTCATGGAAAACGAAAACGAAAAGCTTTCCCACTATACGTTTTCTTTGTTATGTGTTGTTACTTCGCCATGTCATTTTTCTTCGCCTGGACGGGCCCTAGCGCCGAAGATTATTTCCTGGGATGAGAAGGGCTTGGTTTCGCTAGACTATGTCAAACACAAGCACTAAAGAAGGACAATTACCGCAACATTTTGGTGGTGTAGGTTACATAGCCATGGACGTATGGCGCGGAGTCGTTTGAGGATGACGGAGGGACGCAGGTGCTTTTGACGTTGGGGACATGGTAGTTAAGAACAAGTCGGACTGCAAGGGGGGGGCGGTAGTTTCGCCCCTGTGTCCCTGTTCGTTTCGAAGACCACACGAAAGGTATGCATCACATTGCATCGGCTCTTAGGCAGCATGGAAACATAAAACCGTGCCGCCAACAGGCACTCTCTCCCAATAACAAGATGACCATCTGACACACGGAATGAATGGGCAGGTGACGTACTCTACAGCGTTAAACGACGCTTTTATTTTGTGTCAATTGTTGCTCGCTCGGTTGGTTCATCGGTCGGCAGCACGAAACCTGCTCGAAAAGGGCTGCATATGCCGTGGAGTGTTGACATGTACAAGAGCAGCAGGGATGGGGCGTGCGTATACCATCCTCTCGGACCACGAGTTCAAAACTGCGTGGATATGGTCTTCCTCGATTCCTCTTGGGCGTCCGTGTACGGTGTGTAATGCTTATCGCCTACTCTATGAATTTTTCCCTACGATGTGTTGAAGTCAACTTCGACGGGAGCGAGTTTTGTAGTTAAACGCAAAGAACCTCACCTCCGTTCGAGTCAAAACGACGTCTGCGATGCGTCGGCTGCTTAGTTAGAAGTCCTCGTCGCCTGATGTGTTATCCCCGGGGATGTACGTTTCCCCCACTTCGAAATCTTGTGGGAGATGGAGGGATTGTACGGCATGAATAATTCACGTCAGCCATGGTACCGACAAGTTAGAGTGAGGGAGCGACGTTGGGTTTCGCGTGACGAAAACTACGTGATCATGAATCGTGGGGGCCATCGACACAAGGCAGTTACGGAATCGGGAGTCATACCTTCATGAGTGCGTTCCGGTTACCGGTCGGCTTCACGGTAACGGACGTTTCGTTGACATGGACGTTACGCACCGAGTGCTTGGTGTCGATGGGCGGTCCAGTGTTAATGGCGTCCCCCAAGCTCGAACAGTATTGACGGTGTCCAGGGGCAGAACGAGCGGCCGCTGCTTGCGGGGTAGTTCCGGCCTGACAAAGGGCCCCAAAAACCGACAGACATCGCGGAAACACGACATCACCATACATGAGTCGTGATGATGTACGCAGCGCGTTACTGCTCTTTCTCAAGGGCAGGTGTTTTCAACTGCACCCGGTTGGCGGTGTGGTCGAACCTTCGGCCGCCCGAGTAACGGAATCCACCACAAACAGCTAACCGTTTGGCTCTTACTTGTTGTCTAACACACAATCCTTGGGAGAGTTGCAGCAGCAATAGGCAGCAACAGGTGCCGCGAATAAATTCCTACCAACGCACATAAGGGACGATTGGGAAAAGTGTACGCCTGCGCGATTCATGCCGTCATTTCGGCAACGTCATTTTAATGTAGACAAACAAGCTCAATGCTCTACCAGTTGCTCAGATTAGAGCAGAGTTACGTACCGAGTCGCCGACGTCGAGAAGTGGTTCAGCATCGACGGCACCCTTGAAGCTCCAAGAGTCGGACACGCCCGCCTTCGTTAACTGCGCGTCCATCGCAGGCGGAGTGGTTCCGGGCTGACAAAGAACCCCAAATACAGGAAGCAATGAGAAAACAAACACACGCATCATAATTTGGCATATGTTATGCATGACGAGGACTGTATTTTGTCGAGGGAAGGACTCGAGCTGCACCCTCGAGCGACCGGACGCCCATGTTCGGTCGGACAAGCACATAACCACGTGAAACAAATAACCGCCGAACTGTCGGGTTATTATTACTACTTTTTTTAAACACAATCCTTGGGAAAGTTACAGCATGTTGAGAGTGAGAAACGTAAGATTCAACTGCATATCTTATTTGTTCGAATAGACTGCGCATTAACTTAGATTTGAATCCAAGGTTCACATCTCAACACGCCCCCATAATGCAAAGTCAGATAGCTAGAGAAGCCTCATACTTGGAAAAAAAAAATCGTAAAAGAATCAAAAACAAATGGGTCTCATATTCGGTCCGGTGTATCAATCGCGGCAATATGGATGTATCCATGTTATCCACACATTTTACAAAAAAAACAAAGAAAAAAAAAAAAAAAAACTTACAAGGAAAGATACGTGAAAAAATTACGCTTGGTGTAATTACCTGCGATAAATACCCAAGTGTAGTGGTACTCCGAGTGGGGGATGCGTGGTTGGTCGGTGTTAGGAAGCGTGCTCCTCATAGGTTCCGGTGCCCTTGTTTGGTCTCTCCTCACGGCTCGCTGGATGGACTCAATAGCTTATACATTATTTCCTCTACATTGAACTCTAAAAGACAGGCAAAACAGGTCTAGGCACGGTAGGGCAGGGTAGAGCAGGTAGAGCAGGTAGAGCAGGTAGTGCGATGTGGGGCGTCCTGCTTGTCCCATCATCGTCACCTACATTATCGCCCATCTATGATGGCCTTGACGTGAATGTGACATCCAATAACACGTGGTTTCACCTTAACCATGACATGGTTTCACGTCGAATCTATAAGCTATCCTTCTACGGAGGGCACTCCATCACATTAGGCCACCCTGAATAGTCGAAGATGCAGATCACCTTGCAATCAAAAGATGTCAACAAAACATCCAGAATTGTGAATGGGATCGAAGATGCGACTATTCGAAACAAAAGAAAATGAGGCTATAGATTCCCCCACACCTCGTAATAATGACGCTAACATGCCTCATTGCAAGATATATAACCCTATGATGGGGTTCACGACCGTGAGAGCTCGAGAATGGGTATGTACCTACGGTATACCAGTAGCAAAATCGGCCTACGAAAACACGAAGGGCTCGGCCACTGAGCGCAAGGATGCGAAGGGAGCCAAAGAGGAAGGTATAGACGCGGAAACCAAGTCAGAAAAGAAGAAGAGAACAAGTGTCACGCTGTGAAGGCCAGACGAGTTGACGGCCTGGAACGTAGTGCCGAAGGGGCGGGTGGTCGATCCGATTCCCGGGTGATAATAAGAGAAATCAAGAAACACTGCCCAAAGAACGTCAAAGTCCGCCACGTTGGACATGGATAGCTGACGTGGGGCCATCGGTTGGACGGTAAACGACAAACAACGAAGACGCGAAGAGGTACGCAAGCGTCGAGCCATCGGTCGAAAGGCAGAAGAGCAAGAGCCTGAAACAAGAGAAAACAAAGGACAGTGCCTAAAATAAGGCCAGGGTCCGCAAGGTTAGACCTGGAAGGCTGACGTGGGACCATTGGTCGAAAGGCAAAACTATAAAAAAAAACAGTACGCTGAGGTGTAACGGAAGCACAGGGGCCGTAATGTGGGACCTAGGAGGCTAGCATGAGGCCCTTGGCCGAACTGTAGAACGGGAAACCGAGGGAACCAAAACAAATATCTCAAACGCAGAGAAAGACAGCATCTAAACTGTGACACATACAACACCAAAATGGTGGTGCTGGAGGCGTGTGTGATACGCCGGAAAGCTTAACCGGGGGGGCAACAGTGGAGTACTCTGAGAAGCTATCTGGGTACAGTATCAGGAAAACGGGAAGAGATAAGTAGTGAGGTCTGCTAGCCAAAGCAATACGCAAACAAGGACGAAACTGAAACGTAGACGCAGAAAGACGGAAGGTACTATCGGAAGCCGGAAATAGAGTCGACATATGACACCTTGAGAGGCTAACAAATAACAGGAACAATGCCAGCAAACGTAGCAAGGCTATTTAACCATAACAAAGCAAGCCAAAAATGGGGTCAACAAGAAGATACTCGTTCAGCTCGAAGCAGCGCTGGAAGTGTCTAGCTCCAGAAAGAATGCAGGGGACAGAGAAGACAATATTAAGAAAGCCGCAGCTAGGTACTATACGTCGGGAACACGGAGTCGCTAAAGTGGAGCAACCCAAAAAGGTAACCGAGAAAAATGCACGGAAGAACAGGAAATAGGCAAATCGTGTCATAGCAACGTGTTGCAGCCTGACAAAAAGAAGGAGGGAAGCAAGGGACCTTGAAAGGCTGATTTAAGAAAACGAGCAAAACTAGGTACGTAGCGATGACATTCCTTCGAAAACGATTTCGCTGAAAACATAACATGAAAGGGGGTCGACAGGAAGCGACCAATATGGGTTGCGAAGCCAAACAGGGGTCAAAACGTGGGCCCGATGCGACAAGTACGCCTACAAGCCAAGAGAAAAACGGGGGCCAAGAGGGGACGGTCTGTGGACTGCACAGTCAGGACGGGCTGTAAAGCCATGACTAAGGCCGGTGTAGTTGAACCCTATGGGCAGGTATGCCGAAAAGAATCAAGAAAAAGTGGTTGAGAGAAACAAGACCTGTTGGCTGCAAAGCCAGGACGGGGGCCAGTGTCGTTGGACCGTAGGGGTAGGGTGCCAAGAAAAAGGTAAGAAATAGTGGTCCAGGGCAATAGATCCGCTGGCTACAAAGCTAGAACGGAGCCCGACAGCAAGAGGCTCTTGGGGGCAGGTACAACCAAACAAGAATGTAGAGGCCAGAAGAACCGACTCGTACTCGGGAGGGTGTGGTACGGCAAACTATTGCACATGTACCCCTATTCCGTAGCGACACGGTACAGTAAATACAGGTGTGGTGCAACGGAGCCGGCCACTCGAATTAGTCGAGTGCAAACAGCTCACAGGGTTCCAGCCGTGGCGAATTTTCCCACAAGGGTTTTATTAACCTGGCGGGTTATTGTTCTGGACAGGACTCCCAACATGGGCACAAACCACTTGGAATTAGACTAGGAACGCTTTTGGAGTGGGAAAAGAGGTGAAGACAAAAGAATATAGCACCAAAACAAATATAGGGGGGCATTTTCTTTGTTTGATTGTCATATTAGTGTCCCACAAAGAGAGAGCACGGGGAGACAATATAGCGAAAAGCTACTGCGCAAACCCGTGGTAGTTGCAGACCCAACGTGTCGGTCGCAAAGCAGAGGCCCGGAATGGGCCGTGGTTTACGGATAGGAGACAAAAGGATAACCAAGCTCGCTTCTGAATGAAAGGAAGTATGTTAAAAGGCGAAAGGAAAAACAAATAGAGAAAAAAAACCACCTAAAAAGAGAACGGAGAAGAAGTAAAAATGCAAAGCTATGCAAGGCGAAAAGAGCTTGCCTTGGGGAGAGAAGAGCACCGGGGAGAAAGTCACGCAGCCCAAGGTCGACACGTTCACTGCTCCGACGACGCCAATTGTAGTGGTACTCCGAGTGGGGGATGCGTGGTTGGTCGGTGTTAGGAAGCGTGCTCCTCATAGGTTCCGGTGCCCTTGTTTGGTCTCTCCTCACGGCTCGCTGGATGGACTCAATAGCTTATACATTATTTCCTCTACATTGAACTCTAAAAGAGAGACAAAACAGGTCTAGGCACGGTAGGGCAGGGTAGAGCAGGTAGAGCAGGTAGAGCAGGTAGTGCGATGTGGGGCGTCCTGCTTGTCCCATCATCGTCACCTACATTATCGCCCATCTATGATGGCCTTGACGTGAATGTGACATGTAATGTCACATGGTTTCACCTCAGTCATGGCATGGTTTCACGTCGAATCTATAAACTATCCTTCTACGGAAGGCACTCCATTACACTAGAAGATAAAATGCAAAGATAAGTCTACTGGGTTTTAAACACGATTCCTGAATTGTACCAAATAGATAAACAATACTAGACAAAATAAAGAGAATTGCGGACAAGTGTCCATCACATCCCCGCCCCAACCCCCCCCCCATTGATTGATAAACTGGTGCACTTTTTTTTTTTCCCAACACCATTAGATTTATCCCCTTAAAGGATTTTCAGCTTCCACGCACAAATTGCCCGCCCGCCCGCCCCCCCACCCAGTCCCCCCCCCCCCCCCCCCCTTTCCCCCCCTTCCAACCCCGCTCGCTTTTGATAAAAACCAGCCCCCCACGTCCTTCAAAATCCCGCCCTCCCCTCACCGGTTATTCGACTTACAGGATTCACTTGATAAACGGATACATTTCCCTCCACAGCTGTCAGATTTTGTCCCCCTCAGAAACGGATTTTATGGTTTCCGCGCACAGACTGACTAACATCACCCTGTTGACCCTGATAGCTACGCTGTAGTTGTGAAGGGAGTCGCCGACCTACCTGGTATATCCTTAATGAGGACACACAACCCGTAATACGCGCGATCGGAGTATCACACACAGCTTGCAAAGATGAGTTTCGACAAAATCTTCGATCTCACATCTGGAGTGTATTTTCATTTTTTATAAAATAAAACATTCTCACTTTTCAGTTGTTTGTTTTATGTACTTACGTTCTTCCGCAAAAAAAAAAAAATAGGAAGCAGATAGAACTACAAGTACTGGTAGTACTGTAATAGACAATGATGGGTGTAATCATAGTCCATCATCGAGCGATATTCTGGAAAAGAAAAAGACAAACAAAGGAACAAAAGTCACTGCTGTAAAGTAAACCACGCCACTTCAATATGATCCTAGGATACGCATATATATAACGATAAACTGTCTGATACTAATCGTACGCTGAAGAGCATAAGATAGTATTAATAGTTAGGGTTGGGTAGTGAGCCAGTACGTACTGCCAGAAGTACTAGTACTGGCAGTATCCTGAAACTGATAAACGGACTTGCCAGTACGCCAGTACATTAGTATCTACGAAGATCCCCACATACGCCTCGAAAACCAACGGAAACCCATGTATTCAGGCTGCCGCAGAGAACGCAGAGAGACCCACAGCCTCAGAGCACACCCCACACAACCACACAGCGGTGGAGACCATACGGCCATGCACAGATTTGTCAATGGCAGCTCGCCATCTGCTGCAGACCCCGGCGGCGGTGCTGGTGGTTCAGGGGCTGGAGCAGCGACGCCCGGAGGGTCAGCAGAGCAGCAGCAGCAGCCCGCTGCGCCAGCAGCACATAGTGCCGACGATGTTCTCTCCGGAAAGGTTTTGGCGAAAAGAATCGCCATCCAAATGAAGATGCGTTTGTGCTGGTACAAGCAGCTATGATTTGTTCGCGGTGTAGTTTTCGGTCGGGTAGCTTTGGCACCGTTGTCGTCTCCTTGCAATCTGTCGCTACCGTTGCTTTTCTAGCTACTACTGTTCTCCTTGGTACACCAACTGATTGCATTCGTGTTCATTTTTTTTCTTATTTGGCATTTGACTTGTGGCAGGGGGTCGGGTTTTGGTGGGAGATATTCCACCGGTTTCTACTAGTTTCTACGGAGTACAATACGCTATGGAATGATCTTAAGATTCTTAGATGATTCTGCTATCCATTTCAACTCATGTGAATGGATAGACTGTATCTCCCACGATCATGGAGTTTGTAGGCGTTGCAAAGTTAAAAAAAAATGGTCGACAATTGATCCTTTCTCCCATGTCAAAAACAAAAAAAGAGTGAGTTTTCCCCGCGACAGTGCCTCTGTCAGATGAGCCAAAATCGCTCATTTTTTATGCTCTAGTGAAGCCAAATCGCGTAAAAAAGCGCCTCCAGCGGGGCCCTCCGGGGGCGCCTCCGGCGGGGCCCATTCACCAGCCGGGGGGAGGCCGATGGTGGCGCGGCTTCGTCGCGCCACCAGTATCCTGATCGGATCCAGTATACTGGCTGCGACAGCAGCCAGTATACTTTGTACTGGCGCTGCGCGCCAGTACCCAATCCTGTAAGATAGACAGTCTTTGTGAGCCTTTACTCCTTAATGCTGGAATATATACTCGTACGCAATTTCCGGTAGAACATGGCTTGTTGCTGTACGATCGTTGACGTAAGTTCAAGTTCATACGACCCATAGTTCCACCTTTACTAATACGTAACTGGCGAGCAGTTGTAACTTTATAGTTGACAAAGAACTGCTGCACTAGTAATATTCTCTACTCATCAATTTCAACCGTACATACAAGTACATCTCGCAAGAATACATTACCGGTATAACCATACGCCCGTCCCTGAGCGAAGTATTACAACTGCGGTAAAATTAACCCCTGGATTGGGACACGGTCAAGTCTCGTCCATGTTTTCTCTTCCTGTGGGGTTCAGATACACACGAGATATCTGACAGTCGTTCGGCTATATCGTTGTACATACTACTGGCGAGGAGAAAGTCAAAAGGGTCAGCGACCGATCACCGATCCAAGCCCGCACTAAAAAACTGTATACTCTGCTATCGATAAAAAAAACAGCAAGTCATCTCGCTTATATAATATGTAAGTACTTGAGCGACTTCATAGATATTTTTATCGTTTCGTACTCACTCCTGTCTAGGAGCTGCCATGTCTTTCCGTTCCAGGAGTGTTTGACCCGGAACTTTGATGTCTTTGAGGAGGTTGTAGCGTGCCCCCCAAAAGATGCCTTGGGCATCCCGGCAGTTAGATCTCGCGAACCTTATGTACCTCCGGCTGTTCTCTTGTCCCGAGCGAGATAATTCATGGAGGCTTTGGGCTTCCAGTGCTTGTCCCCGGTTGTTGACTGGAGTGTCATTCGGGTAGCTGTTGATGGAGCTCATTTGTATAGAAGGTAAAGAAAGGCTGAAGCAGCGCTTGGACAGAGACGGGGAGAAAGGTTGTGAGGCGATGTGTATGTAAGTCGGCCTTGTTCTTCCCCGGTCCATTGCCGTCTTGTGGCTGAATTATAATAGGCCAATCGTTTGTCGGTACATTGCCTATTCGAATGTGCGTAACACGCTTCTTCTCCGTCTTCGGTACATCGCGGTTTGTCGGTGCTTGAAAAGTCCGATAGCACACGGCAGAATCAGAAACAGGCTTGATTTTTTCCCACTTATGAAACGCCGCAATCATGTATGGAACTCCATCAAGCAATGATTTTTGCGATCATGGAGGTTGCCTGAGATAATTTACAAGGCCGTCGCGATGGTCAAAGGCGGTCTTGCGAGCCAGAGCTGTAGTTGCGACTTCAAGGTGTTGGAGCTTAAAAGGAGTTCTCCGTGCTCAAGTCGTTGATCTTCGAGCAGAGGTTGCTGAAGGTTTGCCTTCTTCCGCTTGTGGTGAGGCCATAGGTTGCGCGTAGGTGTTGGGTACCGAAATAGATACCGGACGGTTTATTTTGTCCATTCTGAGAGCCCTGCTGGTGTACTGCGAAACGGTATCGAACTGCTGTTTCGGAGATCCTGTTAGTTATATAGCACTACCCACTGAGCTACGTAGTCACTTAACACTACCCACTGAGCTACGTAGTCACGTGACTGCGTGGGCCAGTGGGTAGTGCTATATAACTAAGCGTGCGCGCTGGAGACGTGAATGGTTATGATAGTTTGCCCCTGAGTACTACGGTAGTGCGTGGCGAGGGGAGAGAGCCCCGGAGATCCCTGTCACGACGTCGGTGAGAGTCAATTGACGGACTCCCAAACATATCTTGTGTTGGTTATATAGCACTACCCACTGGCCCACGCAGTCACGTGACTACGGAGCTCAGTGGGTAGTGCTATATAACCAACAGATCCTTAGCGTTGTAAAGCCAGCTGACGCGCTCTTACTTGAGAAATGGCCGAGTCTGCTGCTGGTGGAACGGAGGTCGGCTCTTCGACGAAGGAGGCTTCGTTTACCCTGCTGTAATGGTCAGTAAATTTTGCCATGTAGGCGTATCCTAGCAGGTCAGTACTCACCAGCGTTATACGTTCGCTGGAAAGGTTAGGCCGCAATGCCTTACGGTGTTCCTGTTGAATGCTCATAATGATCTTGCACGTATCGCACGCCGATAAAGTGTCTGAAAAATTTACCCCACACTCTGGGAAAATTTTCACCTCGGCCATCACCTGCGTGGGATGACCCAACCTCCTGTGCCCGATGTTAGCTGGAACGGTTTTAGGCGGGGAAGTAGCTTCAGTGGCAGTTGAAGCTTGAACAGTGAGGACGGTTTCCGTTTTAATTTTTTTGCCAGAAATGGTGGGAAACGCTGTCTCAGGTGTTCGGCTGGTAGCACCAGTGGTGAGGTCGAGATGATGCAGGGAAGAGCAGTGGCTGTCTTTGCGTAGGGGTATAGCAAATGCACCCATGTGTAGATTCGACTTCGTGGCGATTATCATAGTGACCCCTCTCGCAGCAGCTGATCCCCCCGAAAATAAGTGCCTGCCTAGGCCTGGTACGATCGTGACAGGAAGCTGCACAGAGTGCTTAGAGCCTATGAGGTCCGACACTTGAACGAACAAAACCCCTTGACCAACGCCATAAAGGATGGTTTCTCGCTACGTTGATTATTACGGGAGGGTCCAGCTGCACGTAGTGGTTCATTTTATGTTCGATGCCAGGTAGAGGCTGATTGTCGATGAAGTGGCTAGAAGCTCCGCTGTCCGCAGTCATGGAGAATTCGACGGGCTGCGCGGCGATGTTGATCGGAGGTGCGGCGATGAAAAGATAACCTATACCAACTGGAGGTGAGGATGGACAGGAAGGAGTCGCGAAGGACGTAGAAGTAGCTGCTGTAGTCGCAGCCGCAGTAGTGGATGGAGCATGTGTCACTAGGACGCAAGCTTCCATTTGCGGTGAGAATAATCCGTTTTTTGGGACAAATATATATATAGCCGCAATCGTCATTTTGTTGGAGCCGTAACGGTTGGGGGTGAATGGTCCGGGATGAAGTGGTGTGATATGAGATGTGTATGTAGGCTCCTCAAACGTGGCCAATCGCCTACCCCCCGAAAAAAACTCCACGGACAGAATCGCCCTCTGGAGGACGTTCACACTCCAGAGCTTGAAAATGAAGCCCTCTGCAGGTGATCTATAGTTTCCGTATCCTCTGGAGCCTGTTACACTGAATATAGCATGTAGAGCTTGACTGGTATCGCCCTCTGGAGGACGCAGGGAAATGCGATACGCTAGGGAGTCCAGTATGGCTACAACCCCCTAGTCTAGAGGGTTAAAAAATACGCCCTCTGCTGTAGGTAGACATGTTGGTATCCTATGGGGGCCTTTACACCGACATGTGCCTGTAGAGCGTGACTTCTATCGCCCTCTAGAGGATGTAGAGCAATGCGATACGCTGCGGGGGCCAGTAAGACTACAACCCTTCAAAGGGTAACACATTACGCTCTCTGTAGAGGATGGATTCGCGTGCATCCTCTAGAGTCTTAGTATACAACCTTCTACGAAAAGCCATCTAATGGGATATGCTCTCGTGGTGCCTTGGCATGTTTCCCTCCAGAGGGTGACTGACACATACATACCCTGTGTAATGCTTCAGTAATTGCTCTAGCCTGTGGTGGGCATCTTACCGACGTTCTTCCAGAGGCTTTTTTCGCAAGGCCTTCACAGCGTGCGACAGCAAAGGATCGCTGTACCTGGTACAGCGCTACATCAGTGAGTATTCTTATTTGTCATGAGGGAAGCCCCTTCAGCGTGTGTTCCGAGTTCGGAGCAACAGGTAGTACTGCAGTAGATGTAGACTATACATTCATGTGTGTACTGCAATAACAAAATGGCGAATCTGTACGTCGTGAATATGGCCCCGTCTCTCCTCGCTCACCCCGACGCGCACTGGTGATGTGATACAGTGGTTCTGAAGAGCGTGACCAACCCAGCCTCGGTACGGCAGTCAGGACGAATATCACTGTAGTTCGAAGTACGACGGAGACAGCTATTCCGAAAACTCCGACTTTACACCAACGTGCATACAGCACCCCCCTCAGGTATCATACTGTACCTGGTACGTACTAGGTACAGGCTAACTTTACACCAGAAGGTACTCTCCACTTCCCGCCCTCTGCCTTCTCGGAGTCAGAGATGGGTAGGTACTGACATGCCACCGGCCGCGACAGCCCAAGGGGTGAATTTGAAACTTGAGTTTGCCCCCGCTTTCAAACACTATTTTTTTTTATTCTGCGAAACCCGGATTGTTGGAACTGCATGTCGCTTTCGCCAACTCGCAATCATAATCGCCGTCGGTCAGCGAGGACAGACGACATGAACGCCCCCGCCGGCTTCAATCACGAGAGACGATGGAACCGGAGCGCTTTGGACGAGCCCGTGGAGTGGGGCCTAAGCGCCGGGAAATCGGCATACAAGGACGGGCGCGCAACTTGTGCGCGATGACCCCATTGTTAGAACGGACAGAGGGCCTAGCTGCCCAGCGCACAAAACGTTGAGGGCATTGGACCGACCCAGCAGCAATGGGTGACCAGCATCAGCGCCAATGTATGATGGCAGACTTCCCACGGTGAGATTATGTGAATGTCAACTTGCGCGTAGCAGGGCAACACATAGTAGTTTGGAGCTGACTGCGTCGTAGGCCTCCCTAGTCGTCCATCCAGGTGGCTATTAGTACCAGATATCACGTTATGTTGTTGTTGTTGTTGTTTTCACATATAACCGCTGTTATCGTGGAGCAGAGAGGTATTTGTCTTGTATCATGATATTTTTGTAGTATTATTAGATCGAAAGGACAGCGACAATCCCTTCACCCAGTGATCTTTCCCTGGACCCGCCCCAGCATGGCAGTCAGTGCTGTTGCGCTCTTTCCTTCGGCATGCAAAAAGACCCAGAGACCTGCTATTAATAGGTGTCTGGTACCTCACCTCGTAAATGTTAAAAATGCACCATAGTTAAAACCGTGAAAACCTGCTGCAGCAGCTGCTGATGTCTACACTGTAATTGCGAGGACCTATATCCTTAATGAGGACAAACAACCCGTAATACGCGCGATCGGAGTATCACGCATACCTTGCAAAGATGAGTTTCGACAAAATATTTTATCCCACAGCTTGAAAACGTATTTTTATTTTTATAATATACCACAGCAGCATTACAATTTATAATATAAAAAATTGAACAAACAACGGGCTAAATTTTGGACTTTGATTCTTCAACTATGCACGCTTCAGGCAGATCAGACTCTTCTACCTACCAGGTATTTCGGTATCTAGATCTGTGGGGGCAGATAGATTCCTGGTTTGTATCATCTACAATACAGATATACCTGTATCGTGTTCGCGGATAGGGATCTTTGTGGCACAGCTCTTGTGAAAATGTTTGCGGGGTGGGATCTGCATGGTACGCCTGTTGCGATACATTTCATGACGGAAAAATAGGATTCAGATCATGCAGAAGTGAAGCAATCAGGCGACACCATCCAATAGTTATGTATCCATTTTTCCAAGACAGTGCTCTGTAGGGTACGTACTGTACCATACCGGGGGTATTTGCCCCCCGGGTGTTACCCTACAAAGCACTTATGTAGGTTCTGAACGACATTCATACCCGTGCCCGAAGCTTCTGCAAGTTATGTACCACATTCATACCCGTATACCCCGGAACTTCGGTAACCTCTGTACGCCCGTGGCCTCGATACCTGGGGTACGAGTACAGCATTTTTATACCAACCCAGAACTTCCGTGAGTTATGTACGCCCGTGCCACAAAACCTGGAACTTCTGTGAGTTCTGCATGACGTTCACACCCATAACTGGAACTTCTGTAAGTTCTGTACACCCCGTGCCACAATACCCGGCGTGCGGGTACAACATTTTTCGTACCGGCGCGGAACTTCTGTGAGTTCTGCAGGGCCGTGGCACAATACCCGGAACTTCTGTGAGATCTGTAACACTTCCATACACGTACCTGAAACTTCTGGAAGTTCTGTAAGACTCCTAAACCCTTGCCCCGAATCCATGAACCCTACAGAATACAACCTTGCCTTTTTCTACTGCGAAAAATATCCTACACTAGTTAAAAGTAAATGTGTCCCCTATGACACTTCGAATAAAAACTGAAAGCAGATCCAAAGGCAAGGAAGCGGTACTCTTGCAGAGTACAAAAAGAAACAGGCAGTTGCTTGAAGGGCTCTGCAAGAGAGCCCGTTCCAGGTATACACATGTGGTGATAATATTCACCGGGTACCGTATACCGGCAAGCGCACCAGTAGTAGGTGCTGCTGTTCGTTAGTTGAAAAAAAATACCAAATGCTACAAGACACCAAGACCAACATAGTCATTCAGCCAATCAGTCTTATATCTAGACCTATCTATGTACAGACCCATTAATATTCTAGAGCCCGTCACACGCAGACACCTGAAATACCTGAAGCGTGTAAGCTGGGAACTCCAGCATCGATGAATTTCCACGAGCGATGGGAATGCCAAGCCTCACGCGTTACAAAATCAACATAGTACCAGGGGGTAGTAGCATAGACACATGGAATCGCGACGGACTCGGTCCGAGTGCCACCGGGTGTACAATCTCCTGCGAGTTCAGCGTGGAAAGTTAAAGCAGTGATGATCCAACAGTAAAAACAATGTACGGGGTACCAGGTATGAGTAACTGCCTACCAGGTGCACATTAACAAGTACTCATCGTGAGCTGTTTGTTTACATGTAGTCTAGACTATACCTGATAGTGTGTAAGTATGCATGCTGCTGAACCCTAAGTACATAAATCGCGAACTCTACCACTCACTTTTAGACTTGTACGACGCCAAGTATATGAACGCACTTTTTTTCCTCATCCCTTTTATTATCGTCGCACTTCTATCGCGCTCCCTCCCAGTGAGTAACTAAGATCCGGGGTCACATAGGCGGCCCTTCTTCCCCCTACCCACTACGATACGTGCCTTCGTTTTTTTCGCGAAAAGAACTCAGCATTTTCTTCCGTCATCGACTCGCGTCGAATAGTGCCTACCCACGCTGCTAGGCGCTCTCAACAGTTGATATTTTTTTATGCTTTTTTGTAAAAATGCTGAAAATCTCACCACGGTGGGAATCGAACTTAAGGACCAACGCTAGTAGCATTCGAGGGTAACCACTAGACCACCGGGGCGACCGGCTAATTTCTATAAAAAGCATTGAAGTAAAAATAGAAGAACGAAAAAAAACGTTGCTCCCATCCGCCTCATAGTTTATATTTGAGATACTAGGCATCTGGATCTAACACACAGTAGGATATTTTGCTCGCATCCACATCCGTTTCCTTTCCCCCCACACCCCGACACCCCCAAACCCCGACCATATGCCCCTTCACCGCCGTCCACCAAAAAATTAGCCCGCCGCCCCCTCACCCCCCCACAAGCACACCAAACCACCCTCCCTCTCCCCCGCTGCCCCACCAAAAATCAAAATCTATCTGCGCCAGAATAATAAACACTACCCGACAGGTGAAATCACTTGTTATATTTCGAGTCATCAATGCTGTGGCTCCAAGTCATTAGTCTTCAAGTTCAAATTAACCTCCTCCCCCCCAACCTTCCCCGCCACCCCCACAATCGACTAGACCTAGCACAACGCGTACCGTAAGTATGTATGCGACCTAAAACGTTTGGAACCCCCCCCGCCCCGTCTGCGAGGGTCTACGGCCATACGACGACGACCATGCACAAACTGAGGATACCCTCCGTCCCCCGCCCACCCACCTCGCCCCCCCTTAAAAACTCCACCCTCCCCTCGTCGGTTATACGACTCCCAGGAATTACATGCTATCTATACTGATGCATCCCTTCCACAACCGTCAGATTTTGTCCCCCTGAAAAAAGGATTTTAGAGCTTCCGCCCACAGATTGATTAGCATCACCCTGTTGGCCCTGGTACAAGCTACACTGTAGTTCAAAGGGGAGTAGCCGACCTATACAATTAATGAGGACACACACCCAGTAATACGCGCGATCGGAGTATCGCACACAATTTCGACGAAATTTTCAATCTCACAAGTAACTGGAGTTATTGTTTTTTTACAATAGACTAGTCTATACTTCGAACTATACCCTTGTAACACGCACGGAGCCGACCACTGTGCCAAACTACGAGTTGCAAGTCCGCCTCTAAAAGTCAAGTTTGTGGATGGTGTTTCGCTCCTTCACTCGCACGGTTGATAGTTTACCGGGCTCGGTGATAACGCGTGCTGGCTGGCTCCGGCGGCGAAAACCTGTACTCTTGTATGCAGTATGATTAAAGTGGTACATCTCATCTAATACATACGACGACGCAGACCCGACCCATCGTTCTTCAGCTGAGAAAGGCCAGGGTTTACTCCGGGACAGAGTCGGCGCAGCTGCCAATGATTAGATGCATTGGTAGGATTAAATGAAAACTAGCACGCGTTCCCCATGCTACACTACACTTCCCCGCATGTGCCCTCTGTGTTGTGCGAGAGTCTTCTCAGCCTCAGGTCAACAACATCAGCCTACACGTAGAGCGCAGTGGAAGAATTACTACGCCGAGCCGCCGTTTGTCCTCCCTTGACCATTGGCCTCGAGTACCCTACGCCTCTGCAAGCGTGTTTCGTTTGTGCATCGACTGTGCTAAACACCACATCATCGTAACGCGAAGTCGGTTTTGTCTCGTCCTTCGTATGCGCTTGGTGAATACGTTGCGTCTCGTCTTTAGGATGTCATTCGCGGCATGGGTCCAGTCAACCTTGCACAATAGAGTCCAACCGGCGTTGATAACCCAGACGCTCACCCCGGTGAGTGCATTTGTCCGCCTCTCTGGTTGGCCACATTTGGCGTTTGTTTCCGATGTAGATAACGCGTGCGAGAGGTCAACCCGTCAAAATTCAAAACCGCCGCATTCCAGTTAGCGACTACTATTCCAGCTGCAGTACGTGGCCCTCTCTGATCAACTGATGTCCTGGTACACCTCCCCAAACGCCATTCTATGTATGTTTGTTGACACTAATGAGTATTCGACCCTTCCCTCCTAGAATGCCTCGTATCATTGGCAGCACCGAGAACGATGACCAACAGCTCTCATGCGGCGGCGGCAGCTCAAGCGACCGTGCCGGTGGCTGAAGCAACGCGGTTGGAGGGAAATGGGGCGGCTTCATCGACCAACACGGAGGAAATACAGGATAACCGAGGGAAGAAGGCGGGCGGAGGGGTTGCGATGGCGATTACTATCGTGATAGCCGCTGTTGCAACATCGGCAGGGCGAGCCTGGTGGAGGGTGTAGCGGAGAGTCTTCGTGGTTGCATGAGCAGTCGATGTTGTTCGAAGCATAGAATATTGACTTTCGCGCAGGCCCGGCTCGTGGGGAATTGTAATAATGAGGCCGTTCGTTGCCTATATATAGGAGCAAGCCTCTTTCATACCGGGATGCGTACAGGGTTCATTTATTGAATTAGTCTTCTGTCTGCCTGTTTGTGTGTCTGTCTGTGTGTTCGTCTGTCTGCCTGCCTGCCTGTGCTTCAGTCTGTGGGTATGTGTAACTTTCGTCGTTTTTAGTGATTGCGAGAGCGGTAAGAGGTCGATTTTCACAAACCTGGGATCTAATGAAGCGGTTTATTTACAGTATGGGCTAACGCGTGGGAGGTGTTTTGTCGCACATCGTCTCGAGTTATTTGCGGTCGCTGGGCTATTGTCGATTTCGTGGTGTGTTTTGGGTGTGGTGGGATTGCACATATTTTTTCTTTTTTTCTTCTTCTTTCCTCGAACGCACGGGCCTGCTGCAGATATGAGGCCCGCTTGCCTCATTGACCTCTCTACTAGCAATTAGGCCGGTTTTTGCCTATGATATAGGGAAAAAGCCTTCCACCTACCGGGGTGGTTACGGGATGCGATTATTTTGGTCTGTGTGTATGATGTGTATGTGTAACACTACGTGTCGTTGGTGCTGATCGCAAGAAAAGCTGTACACCTGCCTTATCCTCAAACAACCAGGCCTGGCTATTTGTGTGACAAGCATATGATTAATAAAAGACAACCATTTGGAGCAACCATTTAGAACTGTGATATACATTGTTTGTGTCACAAGGGCTCCGCATGGGTGCCGGCATGATATACATTGTTTGTGTTGCAAGGGCTCCGCATGGGTGCCGGCATTCGCCGGCACCAATGCTCCGGTTAGGGCAGGATAGCACTTCGACTTATTCGATACAGTATTCGATCGAGAGCAAAAACCGTTACCACACAACACATAGTCTACGTGTGTAGAACGTAAAGTAATGCCAAGATATTGATATAGGCTAACAGTGGACTACTTACTACTTCTATCGTTTCCTCCGTTTCTCCGTTTCTTGCGTGAATCCGATTCCGAGCTTTATCATACACATTTCGATCGGATAAATCCGAGCCCACGCAGACTGACCCTGTAGTCTGGCCACGAAGAGACGTTCCGAGTGCGTTTCTTGACGTTTCGACTTAACCAGGCATCCAGGGCCATCAGAGGGATGGTCAAATGTTTGCTGCATATTCTCTACGTAGCAACTGACAGGCGCGCACTGAGCCATCTTCTGTTCTGCTATTACTTCAAGCATGATACCATAATATAATAATAGGCGCGATGGAATTATCACACACAGCTTGCAAAGATGAGTTCGACAAAATCTTCGGTCTCACAGCAGCCGGAGTGTATTTTTATTTTTCTAGCTCCGAGGCTCGCAGACCGACTGTGTCTCTGTGCGTATAGTGATCGTGGAGGGACTTGCTAACGGCATTCTAGGCGTGAAACACGGTGTCGCTGCCTTCGTCATTCAATTCCTCGAATGCTATTAAAATAATGCTGCTACTTTTTGCTGTAGACCGCTCTCGTCTATTCGATGGAATACTAGTAGTACGCGATAGCACTGAACAAAGAATTCGCCGCCTTCGTCATTCAATTCCTCGAATGCTATTATAATTATGCTGCTACTTGTTGCTGTAGACTGCTCTCGTCTGGTCGATGGATTATTCATAGTACGCGATACCACTGGACAAAGAATTGGCAGATAAGAATTTCAGGCTCGATCGAGTTTGAGACGAAAATATAGGCATGAAGTTCCTGGTATGGCCATTTTGTCAGATTGCTGGTCGCTCATTGACCGGAGATCGCAGATACAGTAACCGTCACCTGGGGACGATAGGGTGCATTCCCAGAATCATAATCTATTCACATATATACGACTCCGACAACCCATGAACGAACACGGATATATCACCAGGATTGATACCGCCCCGCACAATGTGGAAATCCCCAATGCCACCGACCGGTCGATCTCTAATTGGCTGGGGTTCGTATATTATAGAGCAAGTTCCACCCGGGGACGATAGGTTCCCATCCCCGCTCCAGGGGTCATTCCATATATCTAAAAATTAGACAAACGGGGGAAGAAAACCGAGTTCTCTTGGGTCGACACCGCCCCCCACGGTGTGGAAACCCCAATTTATTGGCTAGAATCCCTGATTGGTTCGAGCTCCACAGCGCCCCCCACCCTAAGAGGATCACGATAGAGCCTTACCAACCGTTGGGGGGCAGCTCCGTCGCACACGGCCCCATCCCCGGTTCAGAAATCCTCCGAATCTCCACAGACCCAGCAACGCGGGAACTATAACGATGATCTCCCGGGTCGATATACCTCTCCGCACGGCGTGTCAACCCCGACTCCATTGGCTGATTTCTCGTGATTAGCTGGTAGGCTTTAACCCAATAGGCTCACCATTAGTTCGACCGAGTCGGGTTTTCTCGCATACTTCTCGCATACGGCAAACGTTTGCAATGCGAGCGCAGTTCAATGAGTTATTTGCATGATAGGTCGCACAAAAAAGCGATTTTGAGCCTACATCAGGTTGGCGTGCCGAGCGAGCACGCTCAAAATGAGGATGAGAAGCACTTGAACAGCAACAACAGCACCAAACTCAATATAAATGGACGAAGTAGAGCCATTTATATGCAGGATTGAGGGCCACCTGGTTATAAGCACAATTAATTTCAAACAAAAATGGAGTGTTCAAAGAAAAACGACCTAATATGTGGAACTAAGACTGGCACGAGTCGAGCATAATAACCAACCGTGGAAAAAAGCCTGAAATTAGGCCAAAACAGCGCGTATTTGACTCACTGGCATAATGGTCGAATAATCATGGAATACTCTCTGTGCCCGAATAATCACCTCTTTGTCGCTTGTGCGGCACCTAAAACAATCGCTGAAAAAAACGATTCCATTCGCTTGTTGGGTCAGAAACCTAAGCTCGCTAATATTTTCGCCGGTTTTCTTGCATACGACTTGCAAAACAATTGCCATGCGACCGCCATTGGTACCAAACGCTCGACCTCGGGATGAATTTATGCATTTGGTGCCCAGAGCGTCACGATAAAGTATAGAAGAGACGGTGCCGGAAGGTGAAAGGGAAGGGACGCAGGGGTATCAGCTTCGCTTGGAGACAGCACCGGTTCTTCTTTGTAGATTTCTTATTATTGGCATTGAGCTATGAGAAGGTCGAGGAGACAGGAAAGGAAAAGGAGGAGGAGTGAGAACACGGGGGTGGGGTGAAGCTCACAGAGTTCGATTCACCCCAGCATTGCTGCTGTGCTCTCTTCTGGACCTTTACCTATGGAATGGAACGTACAAGGAACGTTCTCCTAGATGTTCTATATTCCCATGAGCGCCTAACGTGCTTACTTCTTTCTATCTTGTCCAGAGGAACGTCCCATTACCGAGAACGCTCTTGTGGTATAAGCTAGCTAGATTCCACGGGTTATCTTCTCCACGAAGAATATTCCGTTTAAGAGAATCTTCTTGTGGTCCAACAGACCATGACTCCGCGGGCTATCTTATCGCATCTATAGCCAGCTATACTGACACTCTATTACAAAAGCCATTGGGAACATAAGAAGAGCGGTCAATTCGCCATGTCTCGGCATACCAACAACCATATATATATATATATATATATTGCTCACAACAGATATGAGCAATGAGCGCCTGCTTCGGCTTGACACAGAGTGATCTTTAATCGGAATATAATGCCCCTTTTCTTTCTTCTCTGCCTTTTCTATCGTTTTATTTTTTCCAATTGACTTGCGTCTGACGTGCGTATGCGTAGTGATTGGTACCACGAGATATTTGTGCAGAAGATCCCCATTTTTTGTGATTCTGCGATATCGTCGATTGCTGTGGCGCACAGGAGATATTGTCAAGAAGATCTCTATTACTCTGTTGTATCGCGCACAGGAGATATTGTCAAGAAGATCTCTATTACTCTGTTGTATCATCGATTAATTCCTGGCGAACGCGAGATGACATTTTCAAGAAGATCCCTATATTTTATTATACTGTCATCAATTATTTGCTGGCGCACACGATGTATTGACCAGCACAACAACAGCAGACGGTAGCCAGCGCAATTCTTGCAACCACACAGCAAAGCGTTCGAAACACTACTACCTTGATTATCACACCTACATTTAGAATTGCATCCACGTTTCGTTTGTGGGGATAAACATACATGGAATTAGTGTGGGATATTTGTTATGTAGTCCTGATAGATGGATGGCGGATCGTGGACTAATGTATACGGAACGACTCTTTGGAGCGGCGATGAAAAATACTGGAAAACATTGTTTGTCGTGCTGCGATTTTTAAAAGCGAATCCGTTTCCATTGTGCTTGTGTTCTATTTCTTGTATGGTCTGGCCTGTTTTGTTGTGTTCTCGTACCCGGTACGTTGGCATTTCACTTGCATTATACCTTGATCAATTGCGATTGTTTGGTTTTCTCTGTCTCACAGGCTGTGACCACATAATAATAAGTTGTATGTCTCTAGGATAAAAAATCAGCACGGACACTGACTGGGTGCAATGATTTTGTTGAGTAGGCAACGGCCCACCTCGAAGACAACGAACGCTCGAACAAAGGTATTTAACCATGAAATCCGTTATCGAGAAGCAACGACACAGCAGTCAGTCGTACGATGTGCACAATAGGCCAAACGCTTCGAGGTGTGACCATGACGAAAGTGGGGTGGGGACGAAATAAGGAGCCAATTTGGAAATGGTGCGAACTTGAAAAGAATGTTTCCCTGAACGTTTTTTTCGTTCAAACTCTGCACATGCCAAGATCCAAGAATAGCTCGGGCGTATACCGCCCCAACTACACACGTACCCGATCCCGCCCAGGTGTGGAACGGATTCGGCAGGGCGAGGGGCGTTTGAGCCGCCCCCCGAAGATGACGCTCGAACAAAGCTATTTGACCGAGATTTCCATTTCTTCCGAGAATCGCATACTGAGGCCGAGCCGGAAAAAACCTCCTGACCGAATCCCAAAAAAAAAAAATGAACATAGATATATTTATATTTTCGCTTCGTGTTATCGTACAGAGATCGGGTAGTTGGCCGTAAGAGAGAACATTCGATTCGTGCAACCATGAAGCACCACCATGACGACTATTTTATGGTGACTTGTTGTGTGGGAAGCTTGCGAAATATTGCTGTTGCAACATACTATGATATGATAAGACAACCTGCTATAACGTGGTTTTTCAATCGGCGGGCTATTGGTCGCGACCGTTTTTTCAGCCATTTGGGCTTTTAAGTTCCGATTTCCTCCCTATAAAAGTACTTTTTGCAAGTTGTCACTCCAGATGAAGACACTTTCTACCCTCCCGCGCGCTAGAGGGTGCGCAGCGGGCCAGCAACGCATCGCCAGCGTGGGCTGTGCCCCCTCAAAGCTGCTAGCGAAATAATGGGCTGAATCGGTGGCTGCCTGCCCAGTAATGAGGCTGTTAAAAACTCGAGACATTTTAACGAGTCGTACAAACGGCAGTGCTTCTGTTGTCGTGCCTTTATTAATAATACATGGCGTATGAATTCCGAATTACGCGGGCAAACCGTTCGTTGTGAGAGACTCTCTCGATTTCGAAACACTTGCCACCCGCCGCGATCGCCAGAGAGTGCGCCGCGGGCAGGCACCGCACCACCATCGTGGGCTGTGCCTACCCCACGCTGCTAGCGAAAAACTTGGCTGAATCGGCGGCTGTATGCCGGAAAACGAGTGTGTTAAAGAACTCCAGACGTTTCCAGAGTCGTAAAAACGAGTGTTTTTCCCGTGAGGCCTCTTAACTATTTTGTGGAATGAATGCCGAATTCCGCGGACAAATAGTTTGTTGTTAAAATATACTGGAGATCGAAACACTTGCCACCCCCCCAGCGATCGTGAGAGAGCGCGCCGCGGGTCGGCGCCGTACCACCAAGGTACCCCACGCTGCTAGCGAAAAAATGGGCTGAATCGGCGGCTGTATGCCGGAATACGAGTCGGTTAAAGAACTCGAGACATTTTACAAAGTCGTAAAAACGTGTTTTTTTTCCGTGGGACCTCTAATTTATGTGGGATGAATGCCGAATTGCTCGGACAAACAGTTTGTTGTTAAAATACACTCGAGATCGAAACAATTGCCAACACCCCGCGATCGCGATAGAGCGCGTTGCGGGTCGGCGCCGCACCACCAGGGTGGGCTATGCCCACCCCACGCTGCTAGCGAAAAAAATGGCTGAATCGGCGGCGGTCTGCCGGAATACGAGGCTGTTAAAGAACTCGAGACTTTTTGCAGAGTCATCAAAACGACCTTTTTCTTGTGGGGCCTCTGGTTACGTGAGATTAATCCCGAATTCCGCGGACAAATCCAGCAGCAGCGCAAAGTGGCACCTAGGGCAGTGCAAGCAGTACGATCCATATCATCAGGGCAGGCAACGCGAGGGCAAGGACGACGGAGAGAGCGAAAGGGGGGGAGGGGAGTTGGCAAAGCTGCAAGTGGCGCGGCATGCGATGCGGTGAGATGCAACGAGTTCCTCGCATCCTGCTGTACGAGTACAAATCCTGTCGTCATCGTTTCGATTCAAAATATTTGAAAAATCAAAAGAGACAGATCTACGAACGAGGTAACGCTCGTCTCTTGCTCGTCGTGTGACGGGTGGTGGTACACGTGTGGCAGGTGGCCTCTCGTACTCTAATATGCAGGGCATGGTAGACCGAACCCGAAACCCCCTCTTTCCTGTCCTTGTCAACATCCGTGTACATTCCTTCGCCAGACGGCAGCAAGGGACATAAGAACGTTTGGGTCTTCCTCGATCCTTGAACCAGTCGACGACGATACATTCTTCTCCCAGACAGCAGTACTACACCTAGGTGTATTCTTTCCTGCTCGGAAATCCGTCAACTATAGCACGCACCAATACAGATTACGCCCATCACTCACTTTAAGGGCGCCAGCCAAGCAGGACCCCTTCGCAGTCGAAGGTTGGGCTCCTGCTGTGTGGATGGGCTTCCCTGCGATGACAAATAGATCCGTGCAAAAGCTTTGTGAGTTCTGTAAGCCTGTGGCACAATACCCCGGGTACGGGTATACGCTTGTAACAATAACTAGCAATACCGGGAGTGGCCGGTACAAATTGTAAATTTTGCAAATTAGGGTCGAGCGCGTTCTGACCTCATGTCACCATGCAACTACAGATATTATTTTTCAAATAATACAGACAGCAGACAGGCCTACTGCTGCTGTAGTTACAGAGTAGAACAAACTCTTCATCTACCACCAATTCTGAACTCGTCACAGTTGCGCGATCTGAGTGGGAGGTGGGCGTGCAACCCTGCTTTGCATATCGCTGGCTTCGATTAGCCGTGCGCCATTGACGCTTTAGACAAATGCGTACCAGGTGCTCGTTACCGGTACTTGTACTTGTGTGTGAACGTACCATTTTGAAAAATAAAGCGCACACAATAAATATCAGCAAACATGGCCACATACAAACGTACGTGGCCAGGCCTCGGCCACTTCGCACCGCCAAGACAAGAAAGTTCCTCGTGCGCTGATGTAGAAACACAGTCAGTCACACGTGCGTCAACCTTGCATGGCGGTGCTCGTATCACAAGGACACACAGGGCCGCGGGTCTTACCTTCGCCTGTCGAAGACAGTGTAGGGCAGAAACCTCGGCAGGCCACCATCTAGCTGGCACGCGCAATCCGCCGCAATCTTCTTCATTGACCCCGAGGGATGCCCAGGCGAGTTTCATGGTGCAAAAAACGATAGCCCCACATGGATTGTAGGGACGCCCTACGAGAGAGGTAGCACTTTCGTCTGAATTTGTTCCTGAATGACGGGGCTCCTTAACCCGCAATCTTCTTCATTGATCCCGAGGGATGCCCAGGCGAGCTTCATGGTGCAAAAAACGATAGCCCCACATGGATTGTAGGGACGCCCTACGAGAGAGGTACCCCTTTTCGTCTGAAAAGAGGTCTCTGAATGACTCAAGACACTCCTTAACCCAAAATCGTCGGAAATATGACATTATTTTCGCATGGTTCTCGTTGTGTACCTAGGCCGTGGGATTTTTCATCCGGTAGCAGTTTCATTTTCCTCCAAACCAGCTTTTGCCTTCGAGAAGTCTTGAGCTCCCAAATTGAGGAACATCAGACAAAACTGGTGCACCCCTATCGTAGCACGCGCCTGTAGACGGCGGCCTAGCTAGGTAGTTGTTCGTTACCAGTTGTTCTCTGTTGGGCCCGCAAAGAAACTTCCATAGACGTTGTCGTTGCGTAGTGCCTCGGGTGTGATCTGAGCTGGCTCCGATCACAGATTCCAGACTGGGATTGAAAGTGGCGTTGTGGTTTGGATGTCTGCTGGGATACTCGGTCAGAAGGCCAAAATAGGAAAAACACGCAAACCTGACGTTCCCCAGCTACTGCTGTGCGAGTACAGCAGTGGAAGACTGCAAGACACAGCTTGTAGCGCCGACCCCGCAAACCGACGAAGCGAAAACCTCACAGTCTGTCCAGCAGAGCGCTCGGTTGTACCAGAGAGCGAATGCTATGCCTGGCGTGTCGGTAGGGTCCTGCGACCTGCTACGCGCTGTGACTCACAGAGTCTTTCGGGACGGTCTCATTTTCTACAGCAGCATATTGGCTGTATAGGAGTTTATTACTTGTCAGTAGTACGGACATCAAGAGTTGGGTGTTTGCAGCATCGTAGGTTGGGGCCACCTGCACTATCTGCATTTTAGGTGGAAGTTAATGAAAGCTTCCGTGGAAGCTTCGATCGCTTCCACGGAAGCTTCCACGGCTTCCACGGAAGCTTTCATCGCGTCTATAGAAGCTTTCACGGAAGCTGCGGAAGAGTAACTTTGCTTCCACGGAAGCTTTCAAGGAAGCGTTCGTGGAAGCAAATATGCTTCCACGGATGCTTTCACGGAAGCTTTCACGGAAGCTTTCGTGCAAGTAAATTGCTTCCACGGAAGCTTGCACGGAAGCTTCCGTGGAAGTAAAAAGTAAATTAGACATAATAAATAATAATTTTCTTCCGCGGAAGCTTTAAATAAAACCTCCCATGGAAGCTTCCGCGATAGCTCCCGTGAAAGAAAATTACTGCCACGAAAGCTTCTGTGAAAGCTTCCGGCATGTGGTTAACATACTTTCTAAATTATATAAACCCTAACACTAACCCTAACCCAAACCCAATGAAACGCAACAACCAACCAATTTACGGTGAAACCCGTTATGACTCGTTCACAGTGAGCGTCAGCCATGTTGTCGAAAAAGTGGTAAGCTCTAATTGAGGCACAGTAGTGTACAATACAAATATATCCATGGGAGCTGTCGTGGAAGCCACTGAGATTCCGTGGGAGCTGCGGAAGCTTCCATGGAAGTAAAACATAAAATTCCGTGGATGCAGCTTCCAATTTTTCGTGGAAGCTACTTCGAAAGGTTTCATGAAAAGCTTTCGTGGAAGCTTCGTGGAAGCCGCTGAGCTTCCGACCTTCCGTGGAAGCTGCCGCTTGCTTGCATGGAACGAAAACCTCAAAATCCGTGGAAGTGCTTTTGTGGAAGCTTTCGAATCCGTGGAAGCTTCCGTGAAAGCACTTCCATGGAAGCTTTCGTGGAAGATTCAGTTGAAGCTTTCGTGGAAGCTTAAACTTTCGTGGAAGCTGTCGTGGAAGCTTCCGTGAACGCTTTCGTGGAAGATTTCGTGGAAGCTACTTCCATGGAAGCTTTCGTGAAAGCTTCCATGGAAGCTTCCGGGGGGGGGTTCCATGAAAGCTTATATATCCTCCGTGGAACCTTCCACGGAAGCTTTCATGAACTTCCACGTAAAAATCAAGTAGTGCAGGAGACCGGTAGGTCGGAGCTGTGGGGTAAGCGGTCAGGTAAGCGGGGCACCCCACTAGCCGTCGACCATCCGCAGGCCGCCGTCTAGAGACCCAGAGATGCCATCTGCAGTATGCTTGAGGGTAGATCAGCCCATCCGGCGTGTCCATGGGCACCTGTGGGCGAAGTTGTGTCCCTCAGCATGCCGTGTCCTGCTATTCAGGGCTGGCCCACCTGTTCTGGTGTTCTTTTTGCATGGGGTTTTACTAAAGAAAGGTGAATGTCGATTCTGTCACATGTCCATTATTTATCCGAGTCACTTTTGGCAATGTTATTCTCCTCCCACAGAGCATTTCAGGAACAAAAGCAGGAGACTTATTACAATCTAGTTTTCAGTTGGTCGACTACTCTTCTTTTGCTCTTTGGTCGAGGAGGCTATACTTCGTTGGGCGATCGGGCGTGGCGTCTTGCGGTGTCTTGGGGCGCACGGGGGCGCTATGCGTGGCCGCTGCTGTAAAGATACGAGACGCTCTGCAGTTTAGGAATTCTTGGGCTGTTGGTGCGACTGATTGGTTAACAAATAATCCATTTATAAACACTTTTCTTGCAGGTGTCCATCGAAATCCACCCTGTAATGCATTGCCTCCGATTTTTCTAATGTCAGGTACGGCTCGCACCTCGTGCCCATGGGGTCTATGGGAGGGGGGCGTGTGTCAACCCTGAGCAGCTCGCCAAAAAAATACAGTGCCCACTGTGTCTCTTGCGGCGTTCTATTCCCTTCCTGCCAAAGACAAACTCTTCACGCGGCGATTATTCATCCCACAATTTTAATAGAGGCCCGACAACAAAGCACTCGTTTATGAGGCTCGCTGCCATGTCTATAGTTGTTATATCACACTCGTTTTCCAGCTTGCGGCCGCCGATTCAGCCCATTTTTTCGCCAGCAACGTGGGGTGGGCACAGCACACGCTGGTGGTGCGGCGCCGACCAGCGGCGCGCTCTCTCGCGATCGCGGGGGGGTGGCAAGTGTTTCGATCTCGAGTATATTTTAACAGCAAACCGTTTGTCCGAGCAATTCGGGATTCATCCCACAAAAACATTTGAGGCCCCACGGGAAAAACACTCGCTTTTACGACTCTGGAAAATGTCTGGAGTTCTTTAACACACTCGTTTTCCGGCATACAGCCGCCGATTCAGCCAAGGTTTGAGCTAGCAGCGTGGGGTAGGCACAGCCCACGGTGGTGGTGCGGTGCCCGCCCGCGGCGCGCTCTCTCGCGATCGCGGGGGGTGTCAAGTGTTTTGAACTCGAGAGCCGTCTTTTACAACAAACAGTTTGTCCGCGTAATTCGGAATTCATGCGCCATTTACTTGTTAATAGATGCACGACAACAGAAGCACCGCCGTTTGTACGACTCGCGAAAACGTCTCGAGTTTTTAACAGCCTCATTACTGAGCAGGCAGTCGCCGATTCAGCCCATTGTTTCGCTAGCAGCTTGGGGGGGGCACAGCCCACGCTGGCGATGCCTTGTCGGCCCGCTGCGCGCCCTCTAACGCGCGCGCGGGGGTGGCAAGTGTTTCGAACTACAGTACCAATTTGCAAAAAAAGTACTTTGAGGGGGGAATTCGGAACTTGTAAGCCCAAATGGTTGAGAAAACGATCGCGGCGAATAGTCCGCCGAATGGAAAACGACCTCATTGCAGGTTGTCTTGCTGTTGCTACGACTAAACATTCGTGCCAGATAGGATCGCTGTTATTGAACAGGTGTGTGTGTGTTCTTGATCCCAAACTGAAATTTCTATCCATTTATCAATCAATATCCTTGCCGACGTCGAATTCTGAGGCCACAAAACACAGTATGGAAGCCATTATGGCAAAATGCCCTCTTAATTGCTGGAGCACCCTTTGCGATACCAACCCTATATTCATTGCAAAGTTTGGGACCAAGCAACGTCGAATTGTGTCACGAGTACCCGTGAACTCGGTACTCGCGAGTACAAGGGTTTTCCCCTCCCAGATTTCGCGAGTAATCGTTGGCCGCGAGTACTTGCACGGGTACAACTCTAAAATGCGGGGGCTTGCCGTCCATGTATATACGGCTCGCTGTGTGTTGTCTTGACATTAAACCGTTGTCTCTAGCCAACGACAGAAGTATACCCAGTGTCCGTGCTCATTCACCACCCTAGTGAGATACACCTTATTAGTATGTGGCCACAGACTGTGAGACAGAGAAAACCTAAACCAACCGCACCTAATCAAGGGTAAAGCTCGGTGTATCGATTTTCAACAAACGATGCACTAGATGTAGCAGAATTATTGTTAACGAACCACAGCCTTCAGCCGTGAGGTCTAGAGCCATGGGGTGAGACAAACATGCATGCATAGTCTACAGGTGATAAAGGCTCGGACTATTGAAGAACACAGACGCATACCCCATAATGACTGCTCTCTATTATAGCGATTCGCCCGAGGACGGATAAGCGCTTGCCAGAGTCTCAGGGAAGCCAGGTGGCTTCGGGTGCACAGGTACACAGGGTTGGTGTCTCTCAGAGAGAAAAGGATAGATGGTAAGTGATTTCTTATCTCCAGGATCGAATGGCTGCCGTCTGGAGAAGTGTGCCGGGTTTGGTTGGTGTTCAGGTTGTGGGCCAAAGCGCGCCACAAAAGCACCAAGAGGGGGCCGCATCAAACGCGTCCCCTGTTGTTACGAAACGCCTCTATTCTGTAGTCGTGAAACTTGTACTTGTCACACACGAGTCGCGACATTCCCCCTACCATATTGCTAGTGAAACGAGCACTATACTATAACAATCTTGGCTATATCCAAGCACAAAGAGACACAAAGCATATTTACAGAAAAAATGGCCTCGGGGATAAACAGACAAACCGAGATCGTAGGGGCCATCAGAGGGAAATCACTGATAAAAACCCTCATCCCCGCTTTCTCACTGCGCATTTGACTGCCTGACCACTATTCGATGGCTGTCGTCCCTCTACACTTGTTCAGCGATGAATAAGTGCAGTGTCCCTAGCACCTAAGCATATACCTGGTATATATGTCTTTCGCCAACGTTGTGTCCTCCAAAAATTCCAACATTAATCGAGAACAAACAATACATATCGACCCACCGCCTGGCACGGAATGTAAACTCCCAAATACATACAACCAAAGACAACAACCTATGACGCGCTGTTGCCTCAAAATCCAACCAGTTTGCACAACACTGACATGGCCACCCCCGCTTAGCGGCACAAAAAGAATCAATTTATTTGAAGAGTCGAAACAAAACAGACGCCACGGCTTATCGTAACTAAATCAAGTAGGCAAAACACATCAAACAGCCCACGCGGCACAAAAGAAAAAAACATGACAAAACAAAAACTGAAACGAACAGCGAACACGACCATTGAACTGGAAACTGAAACGAACAGCGAACACGACCATTGAACTGGAAAACGCACAGACAAAACAAAACAAACAGAATAGCTAGCGCGACTAATCGAGATAAAACGAAACAAAACAAAACAGCCAACAAGCTGAACAGGAAAGTTTGCGAATACGAAACAAACAAAGCAGCCAACGCGGCAATCGAGACAGATTAAAATATAATAGAAAAGCCAAACATCCAACGCGACAATTGAAGTGCCACAAAAACAAAACAAAGCAAAATTCAGCCAACATGGTTTTCTTGACGGGCTGAAAGTAAACAGGCACAACAATCAGAACAAACAAAACAGCCAACGCGGCTTTGGGATGAGCTGAAAGGAAACAGGCACAGTCAGAATCAAACAGCCAACACGATTATCGAACGTGGAAATGCGAAGCAAAACAAAAACAGCAAAGAAGACACATGACTTCCACAAAACCCGGAACTCCTATATGAAGAGGGCAATCGAAAACCCAGAAAAGTTTAGGCTGGCAAAACAGGACCGGCCAAGAACACACATTACTACGACAAAACACGTAAACCTACGCCTCGCACACCAGAGGAAATTCCTTGATACAGATACCCACACACGACATTCACCCCGCTATCGCAACAAAACATCCTAACATGTTTCGACCCAATTGTCCCACCCCAAATCGAACAGCTGCAACAAAGCATCCTAATATCTTTCGACGCAACTATCCCACGCCGAATCAAACAGCTGCCACCAACTGGATGCACGATTCTTCCCCAAAAAACTTCTCAACAGGACTCGTGGTCAAAGTGTAGCCACCTTCACCAAAGCTTTCTCGTCGCCCGAGCCTCGCGACCAGAGCCACACCTTTCATATGAGCTCCACCTCTATCTTCCGCGACTTCTACATTCGATGTATTTCCCCTTCAAGCCACTACCAACGACAAGGCACCCTTTTTTCTGGCCAATACCACCGGCCCCGGCGTCGTCGCCACCATCGGCTCCGACCATCCTGGGATGATTTCACGCCGACTTCTGCAGCCATCACGCCGATGGGCCTGCCGCTTCAAACCGCTACAAGCGGCAAGGCGTCCTCTTTCTGGCCACTACCACCATCTCCGGCGTAATCGCACCGTCAGAGCCAACCAACTGGGGCATATTTCGCAGACTCCTGCAGCCATCGCGCCGGTAGGTCCGCTCCTCTAGTCCGCTACTAACCGCCCCCGGCGTCACCGCCATCGTCGACTACTTCGGGCCTTGTCTACCGCATTTTCCAGCAACCACGCTGTCATCTTCGCCGCATAAAGAGCTGACTTCACCACCAAGAGCACCGCAGGCATCTCCACTGGCCCACTTTAAAGGACTACTACAGCGTCAACGCTTGCGTCGAAATGTACGCTGTGGAACACGCACATTTCACCCTCGCGTACGCGACCCGATACCTTCTTCAACCGAACATATTGAGCTTCTACAGCCTCGCCTTCTTCCGTCACAGAGCTCCGATCGCATCGTCCGCGAACACCCCGCCCTCGCTGGTTTGTGCTCGGAGCTATTCAATGTGTTTTTCTGGACCATCATCCGTCCCCAGTGCTCCTACTACATCTTCCGCAAACACCACGACGTCACCGTCTCGCGATCGGAGCACTGCAGCAAACCTTAGTACGGCCACCAGCTGCGTTTCATCGGATGTTTCTTCAGACCCTAACCCATCCGGCTCCAGGATCAACCTACGGCGTGCCTACTGCAAATCTTCGCGCAGCACCACCTACGGATCGGCGTGTCTGCAATGCCACGCGACAGGGATGTCTGCAGCCTGGGTATTATCGCGTTGAGTCGCACTTACCCTTTTGTTTTGTTGAACCTCCCCCTAACCATGTTTCTTGAGTTCCTTCTTGAGTTTTTTTTCATGGGATTATTTCGTGCACATTGGCTTCTTGATTTTCTCTTTTGGGTTTGATTTTGTTGTAGAGTTAGTTTCATGGTGCCTCTTTTTCGCCTTGACTTTTCGGGTTATCCCACTCTTGACCAGCACGTATGTTTGCGTGCTTGTGTCGGTGTGCTACCCTAGCCTTTCAGCCACTGGCTTACCTAGCTCAATTTTTGTAATCATAACAAATTTTCGGCTTACCTACCGGTTTAGCCTGCCCCGTTTTCGTAACTTGGCCTCAAACCTGCCGTTTTTTCGTTTCCTCTCGTTGGTTTAGCATACCCTTTTGTTTTGCAGGCCGCGAAACCGCTGTGGTGTTTTTTTTTCTCGGCATTTCCCCTGCTTTCAGCACTACGTACGACATGTGTGCATATTTGGGTGTCGTATATGTCTCCAAACCCGCTGTGGTATGCCCGTCTTTGGCCCTTCTGTGTTTTTGCACTACGTAGGTCATAGGTGCTTATTGAGGCGTCGTATTTGTTTTCTTACCGCTATGACATATATGTCTTAGCCATTCCTCAGCTTCGTTTTCGCACTACGTACGTCATAGATGCTTGTTGAGGCGTCGTGTTTGTTATCTTACCACTGTGGTATATGTGATCCAGCCCTTCCTCTGTTTTCTGCACTACGCACGCAGTAGGTGCTTGTTGAGGCGTGCTGTCCACCTTGTTTGTGTCATATCGCCCTGCACAAGTCCCCTCTTCTCGGTTGGACATCCGTGTGCTTTCGCGTATGTTTTCCCCTATTTTCGTCGCTAAAATTCCAATAGGAATGGATCTATATTAGGGCACGTTTAGAGTTTCACTCGACATCAACGTTTTCTTAATATTTCGGGGCCATCGTTTGTTCACGACCCCCCCCCTCTGGGGTTCTTTATAGTATCAACCCCCGAAACCATGGTCGTTTCACTTGATCCCCATTAGCCTGAACTTCGCTTGCACGCTGTGCGTGCGCCCCGCTGGCGTTTTTAGAGTTGTACGTCATTTGACCCCCGCTCTGTCCGGCTTATGGTATGAGCCCGCGACATCGTAACCGTTTCGTCTGATTCTTCTCAGCCATCGTGACTGTTTCGTCTGATCCCTTCTCAGCCCAGATATTGTCTGCGCCATGTGCGTGCTCTTTCGCAGAATGTCTGGGTTCTCCGTTGTGTTACGACCCCGTTTTCGCCGTTCTCACGGTATAAGTTGGAAAAAAAAAATCGTGTTAGTACTGGTTTTCATCTTCTTTTTTTTTTTCCCCTGCACTGTGTGGCGGATGGAAACGTATACCCCCTCCCCCTGCACTGTGTGCCCGATGGGGGCATATATCCTCCCGCCTCTACAGTATGTGCATGTTCGGAACGTATCCCCTCCCGACTCTATAGTGCGTGCATTTCCGGAACGTGTGCCTTTCCGCTTTCGCGGTCATACAACGCGGGTATTAGTTGTTTTTCCTTGGTATTTCTGGACGCGCTTGCTCCGTAGTGCTGATAGTTGTGCGCAGCTGACGACCGACCGTAGTAGCCTCCTCTCCTTTCTTCTGGGAAAAATTCGTTCGAGAACACCTAGTGTGCGTATTGGCTTTGGACCCTACTGTCCCAGAACAATTCTGCCTGGTAGGTATCGGTTTAGTCAGTGCTGTCAACTCGTGGCCCTCCGATGTAGCCCCTCCAAGTCTGACTGTCGTTGTGGCTCCAATCATTTTAACGTAGTTTGCCTTCTGTCTTCTTTGCCGCAATCAAAGATGGCATTTGTTCGTTTTTCGGTTATCTTCACGGTCGCCTTGATCTTGAACTTGTGCCCAAGTTGTTTTACTTTTTCACAGCACGACGAGTGTTCGCCTTTGTGGTTTTGCTTCCGCCTTCGACCGCCAGTGTAGCCTGCCCACGTTTCGTGCATACCGACGAACCATGGCGTTTCCGAACCATGTCGATGTTTTCCACCGTCTCGTTTCCACCTCACCCTACGCGCTTGGTGACAACATGGATGCTTACCGCGTTGTTTCTCTTCGTTTTCGCTTGGCATGAACTCCTTTTTTGTTGTTGCTAGACTTCCCTCGCCCCTTCTTGGCATAGTTCCCTGTTGTTGTTGACCTTTCTTGCATCTTGGCGTACTTCTCCCCACGACTGACCTCGCTGCACTTTAGCCCCAGCCATTTAGTATTACGGCATTCCAGCTATTGCTACCGTCTATGGTCCTACGTTGTCGACCACTGGCTTCACGTTGAGAGCCTCTCGCATTGATTCCACATGAGCGGTCTCGTGCTGACTCTCCAGCCCATCTGTCGGTTCTCTTTGGCCTCTACATTCTTGTTTGGTCGTACCTGCTCTCAAGAGCTCCTTGCTATCGGGCTCAGTTCTAGTTTTGTAGCCAGCGGATCTATTCCCCTGGATCACTATTTCTTACCCTTTTTCTCGGCACCCCTGCCCCTACGGTCCAACGACACTGACCCCCGTCCTGGCTTTACAGCTAACAAGTCTTGTTTCTCTTGACCACTTGTCCTTGTTTCTTTTCGGCATACCTGCCCAAAGGGTTTAACGACACCGGCCTTGATCGTGGCTTTACAGCCCGTCCTGACTGTGCAGTCCACAGGCCTTCCCCTCTTGGCCCCCGTTATTCTCTTGACTTGTTGGCGTACTTGTCACATCGGCCCCACGTTTTGACCTCAGTTTGGCTTTGCAGCCCATATAGGTCGTTTCCTGTCGACCCCCTTTCATGTTATGTTTTCGGCGAAATCGCTTCCGGAGCAATGCCTTCGCTACGTACCTAGTGTTGCTTGTGTTCTTATAGCTAGCCTTTCAAGGTATTTTGCTATGGACCCTCCTTCTTTTTTCAGGCTGCAGTACGTCGCTACGACACGATTTGCCTACTTTCAGTTTTCGCCTATATTTTCCCGGTTCCCTTCTTAGGGTTGCTCCACGTTAGCGACCCCGTATTCGCGACGTATAGTACCTAGCTGCGGCTTTTTGCATATTGCCTTCTCTGTTCCCTACATTCTCTCTGGAGCTAGACACTTCCCGCGCTGTTCCGAGCTGAACGAGTATCTTCTTGTTGACCCTTTTTTGGCTTGCTTTGTTATGGTTGATTAGCCTCGCTACGTTTGCTGGCCTTGTTCCCGTTATTAGTTAGACTCACAAGGTGTCATATGTCGACTCTCTTTCCGGTTTCCGACAGTACCTTCCGTCTTTCTGCGTCTACGTTTCAGGTTTGTCCTTGGTTGCATATTGATTTGGCTAGGTGACCTCACCACTTCTTTATTTCCGTTTTCCTGGTACTGTACCCAGAGAGCTTCTGAGAGTACTCCACTGTTGCCCCAGCTTTCCGGCGTATCACACGCCTCCAGTGCCACCATTTTTGTGTTGTCTGGGCCACTGTTTAGGTGTTGTCTTCCTCTGCGTGTTCGCGATATGTTTTGGTTCCCTCGGTTTCCCGTTCTACAGTTCGACCAAGGGCCTCATGTTAGCCTCCTAGGTCCCACATTCCGGCCCTCGTGCTTCCGTTACATCTCAGCGCATCAGCGTACTGGTTCTTTATAGTTTTGCCTTTCGACCAACGGTCCCACGTCAGCCTTCCAGGTCCACCCTTGCGGACACTGAAATTGATTTAGGCAGTGTTCTTTGTTTGATCTTGTTTTAGGCTATTTCTCTTCTGCCTTTCGACCAATGGCCCGACGCTTGCGTACTTCTTCGCGTCTTGGTTGTTTCTCTTTCACCGTCATCCGAGGGCCCCACGTCAGCTTGCCATGTCTAACGTAGCGGACTCTGACGTTCTTTTGGGCAGTGTTCCTTGCTTTCTCTCTTGTCTTTTGGCAAACAAATGGCCCGACCGCCCGCCTCTTCGGCACTACGCTTCAGGCCGTAAATTTGTCTGACCTTCACGGCGTGTCACGTGTTCCCTTCTGACATTTGTTTCCGCGTCTATACCTTTCTCTTATCTCCCTTCGCATCCTTGCGCTCGGCGGCCTTGCCCTTCGTGTTTTCGTAGGCCGATCGCTACTGGTATACCGTAGGTCCATACCCTTTTTCGAGCTCTCACGGTTTTGAGTTCCATCATACTGTTGTACATCTTGCAATGAGGCATTTTAGCGTCATTATTACGAGGTGTGGGGGAATCTATAGCCTCAGTTTCGTTTGTTTCGAATAGCCGCATCTTCGATCCCCTTTCCAATTCTGGGTGTTCTGTTGACACCCTTTGATGGGCGTGTGATCTGCATCTACGGCTATTCAGGGTAATGTAATGGAGAGTTCTCCGTAGAATGTTAGTTTAAATATTCGACGTAAAACCATGTCATAGTTGAGACGACAGCACGTGATATTAGATGTCACGTTCACGCCAAGGCCATCATAGATGGGCGATAATGTAGGTGACGATGATGGGGCAAGCAGGACGCCCCTCACCTCACCACCCTGCGCTACCCTGCACTACCGTGCCCTACCCAACCTAGCCCTGTTATGTCTGTCTTTTAGTATTCTATGTAGGGAAATATGGCATAAGCTTTGAGCCTAACCAGCGAGCCATGAAGAGAGACCAACCAAAGACACCGGAATGCACGAGGGGCACGCTTCCCAACACAGACCAACCACGCATCCCCACTCAGAGTACTGTCACAGTGCTGCTCCATAACATGTCTCGTCAAATACCAACAACAAAAGAGAGTGTTACATACGAGCGTGTACATCATTCTTACTACACGTGTATATTATGTACATACATGTGCACGCCAGGCTACTGATAGTACGAAATATTCGTGCGTATCTACGAGGTATCATACTAGCATACTATCATAGTATCATAGTATCGTACTATCATACTATCATACTATCTTAGACTAGTATAGTCTAGTATCATACTATCATACTATCATACTATTATATTATCATACTATCATAGTATCATACTATCATACTATCATACTATCATACTATCATACTACCATCATCGTATCATAGTATCATAGTATCATAGTATCATAGTATCATAGTATCATACTGAGGACGCGTGCTACGATAGAGGTGCACCACGGTTTTTCTGAGGTTCTTCAATTTATTTGGGAGCTTAAGAACTCTCCCCAAAAACTGATGTGAAGAAAAATAAAACCGGACGAAAATCCGATGACCTAGGTACACAACGAGAACAATGCGAAAAAATGGCCTATTTCCGACGAGTTTGGGTTAAGGAGTGTCTTGAGTCATTCAGAAAGCGTTTAAGACCAAAAGTGCTATCTCTATCGTAGCACGCGTCTTCGTGAAGTAGTCATCTTCACTGTATTGCTTTTTTTTGTTTTTTTTATACGCAGCAGTTGTGTGGCAATACCAGGAACCTGCGGTAGACTAGTTGCCAGGTACCTGGTACGTAGTCACGAAGACTACTACTGCTACTGACTTTGTCGCGAAAAACTACTGCGTACTACCGTCGGTTGTTCTTCGACATTAAAATTCCTTGTTTTCAGTATATATCATTCAAGACGAATCCAAGACGTGCCAAGGCGGATCTAAGACGCGCCAACACAAATCTATAAGACGTGCCAAGAGGAATCTAAGACGCGCCAAAACGACTGTAAGACGTGCTAAGACCAATCTAAGACGCAATAAGGCGAGCGTAAAATGCTCTAAGACCAAAAAAGTGAAATAAACGTGCCTCAAGACAAATCTAAGACGTGCTAAAACGAATTTAAGACGCGCAAAGACGAACGTAAGGTGCTCTAAGACGGAAAAAAAGGAATATAGACGAATGGAATTCGCACGTCTTACTCCCCATTTTTTGGGGGATTTCTGAGTCTGACCTACTACTCATTTCGCTCGTCTTACAAGATTGGGCCTAAGTACGCCAAACCGGATCGTGCACAATGCGGCGAATTTTTTCTTCGCCCCCGCTGCGTAAAAGCCTGTATACTTTTGAAAAAATGAAAGCTTGTCATTGGTCGATACGAGTTTCACTCCTAGAGACACACCGCGGCCGGTAAAAACAAAATGGCCATTTCACCCTCTTCCACTGTCTGGTCATAAGGGTCACTATGATACCAAATATTCGCTCTTTGAATAGATATTGCGAGCGATATTCGTCGGAGAGACAATTTGTTTCTTTTTTTACTTTAACCAGCTTGTAAATATGCCTGAAAACGCCGCAGTAAGTATCGTCGAAGAACAAAGAAAGGTGCCTGAAACAAAAAAAATGCCTATTTCCGCCATTTTTGTATTTCTTTGTAATATATAGCGACTCGCACGACCGCGGGCCCGGTGGTATCAGCTCCGAGGATTTCCCCTCGTAGGCTCGGAGTGCGCGTGTCCACAATGCAATAGTCCGTTCGTTATCACTCAGCGAAGTGCCATGCCACCGGCCATGGACCTTCCCGTTCGTATCTCAAGATATCAAGAGGTCACAAGAACCGCCAATAATGACAATTGAAGTCCCTGACAAAAGTATCCAACCATTCTATGTACGGTAAAATGCCCAATGATACGACCACACTCCGCAAAATTCCATCTCGGGCTACCAACCACAAGTTGGTTCAGACCGAGTAGCTTTGATAAACATAGCTGTCCGTGCGTTGGACAATGGTCAAGTCCAACATATCCCGGTCGTTTCCACCACGACCTAAGCTCTACCACGTTTACTGACCGTGAACAACGATTCCCAGCAGGCGAGTCATTACCGATGCACCTTCGAGCAAACCACGCGCACCAAGCGCCACCCATCCAACTGCGCACATGCAACATGCCCAAACCCAGGCCGTGTATTTCAGTGCAACAGTCACCCGTAAAACGGAAGCATCAACCCCGGACATGCTCTTTCCACACAGCCTCACGATGAACCGCCGACTGTGGCTGCGTCAGCAGGAGCTACCAGCGTCCTGCGCAAAATTTCCAAGTCAGAAAAAACTCTAAATTCAAAGTTTAGATAAAGCCGAAAATCAGCAATTCAGAATTCGGGGTCCCCCCCAAACCACAGTATGATAAAAAACGCAGCCCTTACCGCTGTACGAGTCTCCGCTTTTGAACCGTCTTCAGCAGCAGCGCCTTGAACTCTTTTCACAGCACGGCCGTGGCGCCATCAAACATACACGACAGCTCTCCGCCTCTCCCAGCCCTTCCCAGGCCACCTTAACGACAAACTCGCCGTCACTACCGAGCGGAAGTCGGGGCAAGACTGCCGCACTCCACCGCAGGCAATTTCGTTCAGGCAGGGGCTTCGCCCGCACCACCCATGCCCCTGAATGGAACCGGACCGCCCCAGGTTTCTTGCGTGGAGGTGGGTCACCCGACAACACCTGACATAACACGTCAAGGTGCGTGCGAAAAACGATATCACGCAGCATGTTGGCACATTCCGGCGGGTAGCCATGGTCAACAGCGTTATCGACAGCCGTCTCCAACACACCCGCTCGATCCCGCATTTTCACCTCGGAATCCTGGAATATCATGGATCGTTGAGACGGCAGCTTCAGTGCGACGTCATTGTCTACGTCACCTGACGCATCACCGCCCAGCACGAACGCTGTTACAGCTATCGCCGCCCGCAGCACAGCACCATCGTTGGGCTCGCCCACAGAACGAGCTGTAAGCTCCATCCCAGCGCCATCTTGATGCCCTTGTACCTTCAGTACAGAGGCCTTGCGCTGCGCCATGACGTCGATGCCGAGTTTCTCTCTCAGCGTCTTCTGCCCGATGATAACCACATCGCCTCCCCAAGGGAGCACGATAAACGGTATCGTAAATCGGACTGGTCCCCATGGGGTATCGATAGTCAAGTGGAGTGGACACGTTTGCGTCTAAATATCACACTCCTGGCCCAACGACGTCGCGACACGCGCATGCTCAACAAACGCCTGCGTTAACGCGGTTTGCGTCATCCCTGCCTGTCCCCGCAGGGCCTGTACCAGCTCCTCCGGCATTGCTGTGATACTTGAACCAGAATCCATGGGCACCTTGGCCTCAGCAGCCGCGGAAGCATCGGAAACCGCAAGACGCCCCGCGAAATGCTGCGTCAGGCCCTCCACATGCGGTTCGCTCTCTACCGAATCCACGATCGTCTCACCACATCTGCCAGGCTGCACGACCGCGACACGCGCGAAATATAGTGTGCTGGAATCTCCACGCCACTGCTGTGGAATCTCCACGCCACTGCTGTGACGCGGTTGCCGGCAACTGCACCCGAACGGAGTGAAGAACTGGTGCTGCCTTCTGTGGCCTAGCACTTTGGGAAACCTGGTGCTGCACCGTCTCAGTGAGCCCGTTATCCACGGGCACCATATTCTCCCTCGGCACGCGAATGTACACGTAGGCGTCGTCATTCTGCGTAGACTCTTCAGGTGCAGCAGGTTCGGTTTTTGTAACCACAGCTTTTGAGGGGGTCTGGTACCCACTAGCTCGAGGGGTGGCAGACGCAGGGGCCATCCCAGTTGTCTCGCTCCGGGTATGGTGAGCGGGACCATTTGTGGACTGCCGCTGCTGTATGGGGGTCTGGCCGTAGCTCTGGCCTTGGACGCCTTTCCCCGCCTTACCCTGCTGGCTTCGGGAGGAGTTTACACTGCTTTCATCCTGCTTGCCACATACGAAACACTCGATGTTGTCGTACCGACGCTTCCGCTCTGCTTTCACACCAGCAGCCTTGGCATTTCTCGCGTGAGGCGTGCTCGTCAGCAACACTTCCCTGCAGCTTGGTCCCCGCAGCAGCCATCGACCTAGCGTCGCGCCGTTTTGCTGTCTGCCGACGTTCAGCATTATTGGCCTCGATTACGGCTTGATCCCGATGCTGCTTGGCAATGATGCTGAACAATGCGTCAGGATCATGTGCTACGAGATCGAAGCGCATCGTTTTTTCCACCTTGCGGCGAAAGTCGAGTGGCTCGATTCCCGCCGCTGTTGCCTCAACCAGCACCTTGCCATGCTTTAGCGTGTACTGCGTCGGGCTTCACCACCCCCGTGAGCCCGTTGTCAGTAAGATATTTCCGCAGGGCACGTTTTTGCAAGAACGCCATGCTATCTACCGGCACGCTCGCATCTATCTGAAGCACACGGAATATCTGCCGGAGAAAATTCTCATCACTCGTCTGCTGCATATCAACGCCAGCAGATTTTTGAACCCCTTCTCGGACAGGTCGACCCCAGGGCTTGCCATCGTAGAACTCATCACAGCCACCATCACTTGGGCCGCCGAATCTACCACCTCTCGCCTCCTCGCGAGCACCCTGTCTCCTCCCTCTTGGCTTGTGATATGCATCTGCTGCTCGTGCACCGAGTACGCAACAAGAAATTCGCGCATATCTTCGAAGGTAACAACATCACCACCCACCCTAGGTGGCCTGTCTCTTCCTGTCGTCACCTTGACGTATGGCCTCAGCCCGCCACCCACACGGCCTCCACCTCTCGGGTTGCCCCAACTTGCAGAATGCACTCCACCAGCGCCCTGCACTCGCGCTCCTCTTGCTGATATAGGGTCTTCCATTGCTTTCGGCTGGTGTCAAACACCAACACGCAAAACACTGCGCTCCGGCCTCCGAAAAGCAAATCGGTCACATTTTGGGCAGTAAGCAAAACTTACCCAATTCAATTGAATTGTACCGTTTCGCGCGACCGCGGGCCCGATGGTATCAGCTCCGAGGTCTTCCCCTCGTAGGCTTGGAGTGCGTTTGTCCACAATGCAATAGTTCGTTCGTTATCACACGGGGAAGTGCCATGCCATCGGCCATGGACCATCCCGTTCGTATCTCAAGATATCAAGAGCTCACAAGAACCGTCAATAATGACAATTGAAGTCCCTGACAATATGTATCCAACTATCCTATGCACGATAAAAACCCCAATGATACGACCACAGCGGTACACATGAGAGCATGCTCCTAGCAATGGTGAATGATGGTTTATCATCATTCTTAGCCAATAATGGGATGTATTAGGGACCGTCCCCCGGCGTTTCTATACTATATATACGCTACTGCAAACTGTGCGGTGTACCGTTTAATGACAGACATACAACCACACGAGATTTCAGCCTAGTTTAAGCACATATATACACAAATACAGACACTAGGAAACAGACTTTCCAGCTTACAACAGTACGATGGCATCCCGTGATCAGCGGAACGCGGATTCGGTGAATGTCCTGTACGCTGATTAATGTGTACTACTTAACACATGCATCCACTATCCCGCCACGCTAGCAACCCAGCGACGGGAGGGGGAGGAGGTTGCTGGATTGAGTACATACTCAACCACCACACTGCCAGGTTGTATGGTTGATCGTATTTATCCTAGATACTTGCTCGGCGTTCGACTTCCGCACTCTACCACCACATCTTGCGACGCTCTCCCTTACCCCTCCCCTTCGGTGACAGCGGTACGATGCTCGTGAACATTCGATCGTCATCGACTGGGTCGGCGCCGGCGCCAGCCATAGTGGGCACGAGTAATGTACCAAGTTGAACTCAGCCGTACAGCCGATGAGTATTATAGTGCTTCCGGGCGTCGTATGGTAGCAGAAGACCAAGTTATGAAACTGCCATTACAATGCTCAGGCAAGACCGATCACAGCATCATCCGCAATAAATTGGGCAATCCGTCTATGAGAACCCCAATAGTAAACACAACAACACTTTTGATTTTCACCACACATACCATAGCGGTCAATATTGAGGGTATCATTGCAATCCAACGAGGCAAACATAAGCAAGGAGCAACGATACAAATTCATCAAACGTGCAGTATATCACCCAGATATTACGGCATCAGTTTCACATTCGGGGCACCTCGGATTGGTACCTCACTAAGCGGCGCGTATGCACTCAGATGGTACGCTTGTAACGCCGCTGCCGCCGCTTCGTGCGTAGTAGCCCCGTATCTGCCCACATGTCGAGAAAAGGCGATTGAGCGAAGAGACTTGATTCTTACGATTTCACCTCCCGGACTAAACAAGCTCCACACTTTGTTGACGACCGCTTGTCCCTACGGTGTCGTTCAAGTAATCGACGTCTACAATACCTCTGCCGGCGCTCGTTTCTCGCACTCTCGCCGAGGCTATGAGGAACAACACGTTGCTCTGGATCGTGGAGCCCACTGAACTCCAGGTACACGCCAAGATGATGAGCGCAGCGCCTATCCCCGTGTTCCACCCGACCGTCTCTCCCAGCAGTACCGCGGCAAACAAGGTGCCCCAGATGGGCTCAGCCGATAAGATTACGGTCGACTCCGCCGCTGAGACCCTCTTCATTGCAAGCGTCTCTAAGAACACCGGGAGTGACGTGGTCACAAGCCCCGTCCAGAGAAGCGACCAGCCAACGGTCAGCGATCCAGAAGGCGGTATGATGGTATCGTGGAGGCTTTCGAAAGATGCGGGCATCTGCCCCGCTAGGGCACACCAGCTGATCGCCAGGACCGCCAAAGTCAACAGATGTGCCGCCACGATACCGAATGTGTCGCCAGCGTAGCTCCTACCACTCTGTTCGGTCAGCCAGAATCCCACACCGAAACTGTCGTGGTGTCGGAAGGAGGAACATGAGGCGTTACGTTAATGGACGAGGGTGTGGGGAAGGAGCAGTCGCTGTCTATTGTGGGCCCATGCAAACGTTACCGTGGGCATTATGAGGGGCTCGACCGTAGTAAGCACTGTCGTCACTTAGCACCGTGGTGTACAACGATGCACTGACCGTGGGTTCCCGATGTACGATATAACTATACATAACACGTACAGATCATGACGTTGGCTACCTGACCTCCTCGCTTCTCTGCCCTCATGGATGTATGCTAAAATAGAGGTAGAAATTGTCGCTAAAGCTACTTCCTGAATGACCGGGCTCCATAAACCAATCTCGTCGGAATATCATTATTGTTTCTCTGTCTGAATGTTGTGTATAACTAGGTCATGGACTTGGTCATCCGATTCCACTTTCAGACTGCCCCAACATCGTTTTCGGATGGGGTATGGAGCTGCTCAGGTGACGAGCCCCAGAAACCAAACGGTTCACCTCTGCCTTAGCACGTGCCCTTGACAGTAGTTGTCCTTAGTGCTTGAAAATACGAAAATTCATCACACGGCCTACACAATATGGCAACGGCGACAACACACAAGACGACTGGAGGAACAACACTCGAGCGGCCCTCCACCATCGTCTTGATGAGCGCACGGGCGCTCACGATTCGCGCCACACCTCACCCCACCGTGCGACACATCGTGCACCTCAAACTTACCACAGTGGCTGCCCCAGCGCCCACACATCTCCCGTATTCGGCCTGTTTTCCCCGCCGATGAGCTCCAGACACGCCACCCCCACCACCGCCAGCAGGGCCGGAAACCAGGGGCCGTTAAAGATGGCGAACACCGCCCCCTGGTGCTTCTTGTCCGCCGCGTCGGTCGCCTTGGCTGCCTTCACCCCCTTGGTGTTTGTAGCGCCGAGCACAGCGTCAATTATAGGGACGAAGATCACGGCGAGACTGCAGATGAAGGCGGCCTTTGAAGCTGTGGTGGTTGCCAGTGACTTTGACTGTGTCCAGAAGCCAACGGCGTCGAACAACCCGATCTTAGCAGAGAGGAACGAGAGAAAGTAGCTACGTTAACGGCAGGAAAGTGGCGATATCGTCAGCAGATGCAGTTGCGAGGAAATTCGTGGCATATACGTGCTGTAGCTTCTGTTATCCGATGTGGGTGACCCGTTGCTTGGGAGATGCATGGCCCTTACCATTGGTCAGGCATTCGCACCAACGAAGAAATTCGCTTCACAGATATGACATCAGTCCTCTCGGTTTAGGAGCAGACACACCTCGAGCGCGGTTAAGAAATGTAACAGTGCATCCCCCCGACTAGGCAGGTCGTGACCATCCTTTGAGACCCCGGCCTTCCCTCTCGCGTTGTTAGTTTTCACCGTCCCTGACAACATCGCACCAAGGCCGACCTGCCCGGTTCGCGACCGATCAAGCTACCACCGTCCCCGGCGACCCGCCTTCGCCGTATGTCAATTGCGATTGTTATGCATTATCGTCACTTGTATTGCCCATCTCAACCCAAGGGCCTTGTTACTGCCAACAGCCTTCTAGACAAGTTGTGTTAACGGGTGTCTTCCCTCTCTCCGTCGGTATACTTGCCTTGCTTGTTATCGTGCATAAGGTTTGTCTGCCTCTCTGCTCGTCGATATCAACCGGATTTCGCCGACTACCACTTTTACATTTTCGGCGGTGCCTCAAGAAAACCTAAATATACCCTATGCCATTGAAGTAATGCACAAGCCGGGGTTCGAACCCAAGCCTAAACGTCAGAACGGGTGACATAAGACCACAGTCAGCCCTTATAATAGCCTCCAAGTATACTGCTGATTAGAACAACGTCTCATACCTCAACACCGGTCCTGAAGACGCCGATACTAGTCTTCATGAGGAACGGCAAGAACGGGACAACCGCAACCGTAAATCTCAACGCCGCCGCCAGACTCGTGGGAATGGTCTCCTCCAGCAGCTTCACGCACCCAAAGTTCGTTCCATAAAGCATGGCCACGCCGGCAAGCACCCCTCTAGAGGCCCACAAACCCACGCCACTGTTTACGGCCGTCATCTCCACCACCTCCTCCTGTCCTTCCTTCTCCTCTTCATTGCTGCCCGCCTCCGGGGCATCCAGCGTCATCTCTCCCTCACCGCCGATTGGCCATGGTTCAGCAGACAAGATGTGTGTTTTCCGCCGTGAAGTCTTCGGCTGGCGGTTGGCGGAACCAGACGAGGTACAAGCGGCAGCGGACGCGGAAAATAGTTGGTTGGAAAATAATCTCCTCCCGTCGTTGCTGATGCTGCAGCTGCCATCACCGTTTCCGGACAAGGACTGCGTTGAATGAAGCCCCATAAACGGTGGCCTTGACACGCGAGAAGATGGCTCAGCCGGTGTCGAGGGAGGAACGCGGGCGAGAGCCGTGAAGCGCCGCCTTCCTGTCGCTACGGACGTGAGCCATGACCCTGGCTCGAGACGGGAAGGACGTGGGGTAACCGTGCCGGGGTTGGGAGATCAGGAGACCAGATTGTATTTAGTTACACCCGTTTGCTTCATGTTTGCAGAACAACGTGGTGTATTCTCTGTGATACCTGGTGAATACTTGTCCAATTCAAGCGAGGCTCATCCAGCCATGGCAACAGGCAAGACCAGGTACACACAGAGTGTCAGGTCTTGGTATTTAGCGCAGTCTACTGCGCACTCGCACCCGCCATTGAAGGCAACTCTAAACGCAGGGATCACAGATATTCTTCAAATACTCAACAGGTTATGAGCCTTGTGTCAAGTCTGTATGTTGTCAAACCCTCACCAAGCACAAACACGCTACCCAAAGATCCAACGACCGCCCCTGTTGTTTCTAGCAGCACGATATCTCCATTGGCCAACTCATTATTGAGGCCCCGGCAGATACGCATCTCCTTTCAGAGTCGGCGACGTTGAGTGAGCTTATAAATCTGCCAACCAACCAGGGCAGCCCAAACCATTTCAGCAGCGATGCGGCCTTTTCGGCCATATATCGGTAATAGCACACCAGGCGCAGGAATCTCCTGGGCCTGAAGATCGGGACTCTTTTAGGCAAAAGCAACCACAAGCAGGCTCACGACGCGTATGATGATTAATATCTACTTGCTGACGTATGCACGCGGACGCAGTCCTCATTCCGTGGTGTAGCTAGCGCGGCCGAACACTACTGTAGTTCGGCAGAGGAACACGGGCTTTTTTGTCAAGTTCTCGTTGTTTTTCTTTTTGAATTGTGCTATTGGGGCAAGATTTCGTGCGAGAGTAGTCATCAATCCTATATCTCCAGGAGTTTATCGCATGATTTTGAGTAAAAGCGTACCCGAGCCATGCCATGGACAATGTATGACAATGTATCTGTGTTTACTGCATGATATGCAAGGCGAACCGACGAAAGAACCCTCGAACTAGCAGGCACCGCAACCTTCTTGTCAAGCGCCAACCACACATTATAACTACCACATACATGCAGAATATACGATACTTGGTATACATTTTTCCTCGTGAGGTATACTGCGATACTGCGCTGCAGTTCCACCGAACTATTGTGTCGCATACCGCGTCACCACTGTGGATCGCCCAAGTGATACCGGATCCTTCGCTGCAAACTTGAACGTTCTAGGTTTATAGCTTGTAAAGACCTACTAAAGAAGATGGTCAACTGACTGTTTGAACGACTCTGAACGGTACATTTTTGGACTACACGACCAACACCATAGTGTATGCGTGGTACCGCGTATCATTTCGCGACGTATGGTAATTTAACGGGTACGGCTTTCATTTTCAGTATGTATGCAATTGCGTATGCGCCTCTGTTCCTTTTGGCTGTCGTTAATTCGGTTACCTGGGCCACTCACAAGTGCGCTTGGGACGAAGTATTTGCTTGATATCAGCCACAGAAAAGGGGGCTGACCACCTAAACGGAAATCCAGGGCGCTCTGAAATATAGGAGGCGCAATCTGCCTCCTCAGTCGACCCCGTAGGACCAAGGACGTAGTCGTTATCCAAGTTCGACCATTCGGTTTCCAGTCTCTCCTCGGCAAAAGGGGAGCGATCCGTGGCCGCTTCCTCCATTGCAACGGAACTACGTTCCCGTGACGACAAGATGATGACCTTCCCGACGAGATGGGAACAGAGACATTACGTACAAAACCGGGCCCGGTGGGGACGGAGGGTCAATCGAAACAACGTCGTTATTTAAGTAGTTGGAACGGCGAGATTGGTAGCAAGAATGCAAAGAACATCAACAACGGCGGAACTCGCAGAGAGCGTCAGCCGAAACGTCTAGGTGTCAGTAGAAAATAGGCAGGGGTGTCGACGTACAACGGGCCCTCTTAACCATGCTGGCTAGCCTGAAGCTTATGCTCCCATGCTAAACTGTGGAATATAGAGTACACGGGACTGCGCCTCTGCGGGCGGTCCCCAATGTTGCTCGCCGAATAGTCATTCTTGATGAGAAATACATGTAGGCAAGCGGGTGCTGCAAACACAACATGCTTACATGCTGGGTGCAGAATGCGCCATGTGCGCTATTAACAAACCTTGCTAATGAGTGCTCGTTGACCTCGAACTCGATAGCACATCCTAGATATTCGTCAAAAACGTCAATAGTGTGTCAAAATAAACGTTGAGGTCGCAGGAAGAAAAAAGGTGTTTTTCCGGCGACAGCAGCACAGTTTCAGCCTAAGGGAGGGATGGCGTTTCCCACAGTTATCAGGTGCGGATGGATGATGGACGCGTCGGGGGTTGATGTAAAATATAGCCGTCAACAAATTTGTTGCCAGCCACTTGCCTCAAGCGCGGACATTATTTCGGGTCTCTTCAAAACCCGGACGGAACGCGCGAAAATGGCGAAAAGGCAATAGTCTCGAAGGAATGGGTTTTAAAAACGCGGACTCTACATTGTTACTGTGAGTTCCATCTGATAATGTACAGCACGCGCTTCGACGTCGATCAATCCTAAAACGCCCAAGGAAATAGATAAAACCAATGAAAACCTATTCCACAGGAATTATTTGCACAACCTCGACCTCCTTTCTGTACCTGCTGTACTTCCGGCTTACTTCAGTACCGTTCTACTCCATCCAGCTGCCCTTGCTCCACCTCGGTGCGACGGAACCTCGGCATTGTCCTAAGGGGAACCTCTCGCCACACGCTGACCCTATGAACGCCAGCAAATCAGCAACCAACCAATGCGGGGGTGTTTCCACACCGTGTGTGGCGGTGTCATTCAGAGGGATCGCTGTTTTAGCCCCCGGAATGTTGGAGTTGTACATGTATGGAAGGCTTCCTGATCGAGAGTTGGGACTCTATCCTCCCCTGGCGTTGCTGCCTCCACAATCCACAGCATATCAGCTATCAGTCGATGGGGCCTGGGTTTCTACACTGCGCGGGGCGGTATCCATCCTGGGGACCGCGTTTGTCGTCCCTGATTGATCGAACTTTTCCTAGAATTGAAAATCGTCAGGTGTGAGTACGACCGATTGTCGGAGTTGTAGAGATACTACGAAGTATGGAGGGATTCCGGAAATGGGGAGGGGATATTTTCGTTCCCACCTGCGGCGGAACCTCGATGGCTCTACATGAGTGGAATGTTCCCAATCAGCACCAACCTTCAATAAAAGAGCCCGCGGCGTCTGGCAGGGGTCTGATAGGCCAATCGGTGGCCAGAATCAACTTTCAAAAATGTAATTTGGCGGCAAGGCTGGCGTGGTCGCTGTGAAGACTGCCTCGGGATTGTTGGGGATGCTCAGGACGCCACGGCCAAGGCGCGGCGCTGCGTGGCACGAGACCTCGTGCTCTGCTGGTTTTGCCGCCCACCATCCCTACCCATACGGCAAGACAGGGCTGAAACCCTCTGATTGGCGAGACTATGATGAAAGACGGCAACACGTTGTGACTAAGTGCTCAGGCAAAATATGTAAACGCCTGTTCCATCGTGTTACAAAAGTACCACCAGGGAAGCATGCTACGAGATAGGGGCAGCAGCAAGTATTTCTGAAGGTCCTTGTTTGAGGAGCTCCACACCCCACCCGAACACTAAACAACAGAGTTTGCCACTGATGAACAATCTCATGGCCTAGGGAGTCAACTAAAGAAACCACACCCAATGCTGTGTCAACACGGCATATGCATTCCAGGAGTCTAGGAGAGGGTCTCGGGCGAAACTCCACTGAATCAGCGGCGTAATTAAGTCGCGGGCTGTTCAAAAAGTCACGGCCGGTTCCGGCTGGGAGAGCTGCGAAGAGGCCAGCGTGATCGATGGAACGCTCGAGCTTGCAGCGTGGTGGAAGGTCACAAAACCGGCGCGTTTGGCAGTATGTAGTAGTCGTTGCCACACCACGAAAATCTATGAGGAGAATCATTACAACCGTGGAGTTTGTGTATGTATGCGAGGTCTATTAAATAATAAAGTGACCCGCCACCGGTCTCTTACTGTGTGTTTTGATAGATTTTTTTCCGGAAAACGCATTCTTCTGTAGGGGTAAGTTAGCCGTCAGAGGTAGGCATACCATACCTGCCGTGTTATCACCCGCAACGCTCACGACCCGATGTGCGAAGAAGATTGCGAAATAATTTTTATTTTTATTTTAAACACACGCATAATACTCGCATCGCATTGCGGCCATTATCCTATCGACAAGGCAACGACGCCCGTGTCAACCCCTTTGATACCAGTAGTCTATACGTATGGTGATAAATCAAAGGGGGGCTATATCGTCTCGCCGAATCCCGAAAATCATAAAACATAAGCCAACAACCCTTCTCCCCATGGCACCTCCGAACGAAAACAAAATGCATAAAAGTAACTGTTAATACAACGAAACAGCAGAAACAAGCAATCCCGGCAAATACTATTATAAAAAATGAAAATACACTCCAGCTGTGAGATCGAAGATTTCGTCGAAACTCATCTTTGCAAGCTGTGTGTGATACTCCGATCGCGCGCATTACGAGTTGTGTGTCCTCATTAAGGATATAGGTCGGCGACTCCCCTTACAACTACAGTGTAGCTATCAGGGTCAACAGAATGATTTTAGTCAGTCTGTGCGCGGAAACTATAAAACCCGTTTCTGAGGGGGACAAAATCTGACAGCTGTGAAGGGAAATGTATCCTTTTATCAAGTGAATCTTGTAAGTCGAATAACCGGTGAGGGGGGTGCGGCGAAGTTTTGAAGGACGTGGGGGCCTGGTTTTGATCAAAAGCGAGCGGGTTTGGAGGGGGGGGGGGGGGGGCGAAAGGGGGCAATTTGTGCATGTAAGCTATAAATCCTTTCGAGGGGATAAATCTGACGGTTTTGGCACCAGTATATTATTGGGGGCGGGGGGGGGGGGTTGGGGCGGGGGGGGGGGGGGGGGGCGTATACTATTATTCTATACCAGGTGCTGACCCCCTCAAAACGGTTTTTTTTATAGTTTCCGTGCACAGATTGATTAACATCACCCTGTTGACCCTGGTACAAGCTAGTTCTAAGGGGAGTCGCCAACCTATATATTTAATGCGGTCGCACACCCAGTAATGCGCGCGATTGGAGTGACACGCGAGCTGGAAAAGGTGAGTTTCGACGAAGTCTGCGATCTCACAGCTGGAGTGTATTTTTATTTTTTATATCGTTATACTATACCGTACCAGGGATACCAGGTACATTGTATATCATTAATAGTCTCTCGTTACGAGTAGTATATTCAATTACAATCCTCAAACACAACTATCCCCTGATAAACATGCAGCTAGTTATACAACCCCCTAGTACCTAGCTTACACATATATGTTCGGATGGAGTTTAAAAACAGGTGAACCGTGACCTCAGGCCAACACTCATCCCGCACGAACCACGCGATTGCTCAGAAACACATCGCACGGTGTAGTGCAAACTTACTTATGATAAACGATTACCTACAGACATACCTGCAGTATATATATCTGACTGCTGTACTTGTACTCAGCCTGGGTTTCAGTCCGGGGGGCTGTCTTTTTTTTGTCGTAACCACTTGCCTGCATGCAGTGTATATTTTCTTCCACTTGCTGCTGCTACTTCGTACGAGCATTCCTTCGTTCCTCCGATTTATTCCGGCAAGCCCTCTCGCTGTTTTTTTGTTGTTGTCATACTCCGGCGGACGGCGAAAAATACAACTTAAGCTCACCACACTTCCGAGTATGTTCGTACACGTCGTGTGCTGATTTAACCCGATTGTGTTCGCAATCCAGCGCCAGCTATTAATAGCGCATCCTTCGGTTCCCGCGGCAACAACAGTGTAGGCTGCCACTGCTGTCGCTCCGACGATAGATTGTTCGTAACAAGTGTCGGAAGCGGCTCAAAATATACTCCCTTCTAGCGAACAACAACAAAGGTTTAGAGTTCGATAGTGATATCGTCAGCATTGATTTCTGCCGGGCACTCCCGTCGTCACGGACTACTGCAACACATCCAGGAACACATTATAACCGTTTTGGAGGTGACAAGGAGGTCTAGTCCAGAGAGAATACAGCGTTGCTGGTGAGAATCGAACCCCGAACAATCGTTTGTTGGTCACGTGCGCTATCCACTGGACTACCGAGTCTCAGCAATCTAGTGCGTAGAGCATATATATGACCAACAGAAAAGGCTGTTCGTGGGGAGTTCGGTTATCTCCAGTGTTACTGTTGGCCATCGTCCCTGGATTTTATGTCAGTCCCTGTACGAGCTGAAGGACATGGTTACAGCGTGTCCCTGGATGTGCAATAACGGTTGTGTACAATGGGCGCGTGCTGCGATAGAAGTGGCGCTTTTGGGCAACAATATCGTCGGATAATATCGTTCTTGTTTTTGAATATTATCATATAGTCTACCAGGTGTAGGTTATGGTATACCTGGTACAGGTTATGATATAATGACACTGTTATAGTGTAGGCTGTGTATCCAGGCCATTGGATTGCAAATTCATTTCTTCTAAACGTTTCGTGGTCTAGGTGAGGCATAGTAGAGATTTTCCAGCAAAAAATAGGCACACTTGCACCTTCAATGCGTTCCTGGGTACTGGTATGCTATAGACTTCGTAGTGGCGACAAAAGGGGGGTGTCCCGTAAATCGGTGCTGAAAATATCTACTCGGTAGTCTATAGTGGGGAGCACATGTGACCAACAAAAGGCGATCATCAGCGGGTTCGATTATATCCAGCTAGCAGCGCTTTATCGTCCCTGGATTACACGGTAGGTCCTTGAGCGCCAAAGAACGGTTACAGTGTGTTTCTGGGTGTGCTTAACAGTAGTACGTGGCGAGGGGATTGCCCCGGAGGATCCATGCAATGCTGACGAAGATCGTTGTCGAACTCTGAAGTCTGTATACATTGTCAGAAGGAACTGCCCGTTGGACCAAGTGACTGAAATGGTTCATCAAGTACCGAAGTGTACTTCCTACTATTATAACGAACACAGGCTACCGCTTGCTGGCGTAGGTTGACGCTTGACGCTAATCCCCGCATTTTACCACAAAATCCGACACTATGGTTGTTTTATGCGCGTATGATTCGTTAATACGTAGTGCGCGGTGCCGTTTGCAGCAGACCGCCACCTCGATTTTAGTCGGCGTGCAATTAGAGTGCGTCGTAGGCCCTGACGGTGGGTATTTCCATCCCAACGGTCTTAGTTTGGAGGGCCCAAGTCCGTTTGGGACCAGATTCCGTGTGGGATTAGAGTACCAAGCGGGGGAGCGCGGCACAGAGTGCATGTAGGTTGTTGTCTGGGACCTGTGTGTTTGCCAATGAACTATCCCGGAGCATCGGTACTCGACCAATCAATGAAGGGGGGTTGTCGGAGCGATAAGCGGTATGCTCCGCTGGAGGATCATTTCCAGCATTCAACATTCAACAGTTGATGCGCACCTGGGCAAGTATACGTGGAAGCCGAGCACCAATTTATACGAAATGTATGTACTCGCTGTGAAATTGAAGGGTATAGGGTCTACCAACAGGCCCTGTCGCCTTTATGGGCGGGAGTGGAACCATATTAGAATGAGTGGATGACCTGTCGACAATGCCCGGCTTGAAAAACATCGAACCCGCATAATAGTAGTGTCACACCATAGTCCAGACTATAGTCTAGTCTAGCATCATAGCAAAACACGCGAACTGTAGTTTTGATTTTTATCGAAGCTGCCGGTGAAGCTGCATCAGCGGCATGCTACATTTGTGCGGGTGTAAACAAGACTACAAAAACAGATTACCTATATGTTCTACAGGTAGGTTTACTACTGTACTTAGTATGTGCGCGACACCGAGTAGAATATAGACTATGCCGCGAAAGGTGGTATGATAGTGTCTCGCTGCCGACGAATACGTTTGTACCTCTTCAAAAAGCAAACGGTTTGCTCTGCCCTTCTCGCATTCGCGGTTCTACGTAAGTTGCTGTTCGTCCAGAGGTACGTTAGGTACCCTATTCGCTGGTGCTACAAGTGTGCGCCAGGTGTTACATAGACATGCATAGATAGACAACCTGCAACAAGGTCGTTTTCCAATCGGCGGGCTATTGGCCGCGACTGTTTTCTCAGCCATTCTGTCTTATAAATTCCGATTTCCTCCCTAAAAGTATTTTTTGCAGATTGTCACTCCAGATTAGGCTCAGGCCCATAATAATGCTTTTTTTTTCCAGAATTTTATGCTTTTTTTCCCCAAAACAACTTCGCTAAAAAAGGGCAAATAAATGTGCTCCCATTTATGCTTTTTTTCTGGTTTTATTCCCCACCTATGCTCCGTTTCATGGCAGCCATTTATGCTTCAAATAGCAAGGTGTACTCGACGGCCAGCCTTCTTTTTGTGTTACAAACTCTATCGAAGCTTTTCTGGTCGTGTTGTGTTGCACATCCAACCTGCTGTTCCCCGGGTGTCCGCTGCATGCGCTTGACAACGTACTCTTGAACGCCGTTCGTTGGCGATCGAGTACGAGTCGTTCGCCTCGAAAACTATGGACAAAAAAATCCAATGGTGTGCGCGTTAACCTGTCTGAAAATGTGCTTGAACGAGGTATTGAGTACTCCGATCACAAACAATGTGATGATGTAACGTGCATTATTTCTAACTAAATTTCATCCTTCGTATTATTGCTTCCGAAGAATGTCGACCGCCGGCTCGCACCTGCTTTCAGCATACAGCACCTACCTGTCATTCGTTGCACAAAAAGTAACCTCCCTCTCCTGCCAATTTGGAAAAAATGAAGAAATGTCACTCGTCTAACCAAGCAGCACGCAGCGAACAGCAGCGCTACGTCAGTCAGTAGGAGATGGCAAAAAAAGCACAAGAAAGGAGAAAGCCCCACAGCCCCTCTACCATTCTACCATGATGAATTACTCGAAGGTGCCTCTTAGCCTCGGCGTTCCGATGCCCTTTTGTAATGGAGAAGAGTTGCCGCCGAAATGCGGTCGAGGTAGCAGTTCTGCTTCCGGTCGTCAAGGCAGCTGCGAAGGATGGAAAACACCCGTTCTACGAAAGCAGAAGAGGGTTGAATCAAGGCCACGTCTTTGGCCACGTTGTGCCAGCCAGGGATTTTCCCCTTGTTGTCCTCTTTTTATGTGAGGTCTTGTGGTCTTGTGGTCTTCTGTTGGCTGTGTGCTGTGTGCTGTGCGGTGCGGTGTCGTTGCTCGTTCAAACAAAACTACTCTCTTTACTTTAGGTCTTGAGGTATATAATTGCGTTATTTGGTGGTAATCTTATACGAAAAAGTCAATTTAGTCGACATTGTGCATAACTGCAGGCTGCTAGGCGCTGTGGAAATATCTCAGATACCCCTTGTGCCCTCATTTGAAGCCGATATGAACAAGGTATGCTCGTCGCTGACGGGTATATGCTTTGTTTAAGGCATAATATGCTTAAACAATGCTCCCCGCCACTTGTGCTTTTACTTATTATGCGAAAAAAGGCCAAATATGCTATAAGCTGTGCTAGCATTATGGGCCTGAGCCTACTCCAGATCGAAATACTTGTCGCCCCCCCGCGCTCGCTAGAGGGCGCGATGCGGGCCGGCAACGAATCGCGAGCGTGTGCAGTGCCCCCCCCAAGATGCTAGCGAAAAAACGGGCTGAATCGGTGGCCTCCTGCTCAGTAATGAGGCTGTTGAAATCTCGATACACTTTCGCGAGCCGTACAAACAGCAGTGCTTCTGTTGTCATGCCTCTATTAACAAGTAAATGCCGTATAAACTCTGAATTACGCGGACAAACCGTTTCTTGTAAAATACCACTCGAGTTCGAACCACTTGCCACCCCTCCGCGATGGGGAGAGAGCGCGCCGCGGGCGGCCACCGCCCCACCGGGGTGGGCTTTGCCCACCACACGCTGCTAGCGAAAAAATGGACTGAATCGGTGGCTGTCAGCCAAGTAACGACTCGAGTCATTTTCGGGAGCCGTACAAACAGCAATAGTAGTGCTTTTGTTGTCGTGCCTCTATTAACAAGTATATATTGTGTGATGAATTTCGAATTCCTCCGTACAAACCCTTCGTACAAACCGCTCGTTGCCGATTATCACTCCAGATCGAAACACCGCACACTCCCCCGTGATCGCGAGAGAGCGCGCCGCGGGCGGGCTTCGCACCACCAGCGTTGGCTGTGCCCACCCCGCGCTGCTAGCGAAAAAACGGGCTGCATTGGTGGCTGCATGCCGGAATACGAGTGTTTTAAAGAACTCTAGACATGTACAGAGTCGTAAAAAACGAGTTCTTGTCTCCTGGGGCCTCTAATTATGTGGAATGAATCCCGAATTTCGCGGACAAACCTTTTGTTGTAAAATACAACTCGAGTTCGGAACACTTGCCACCCCCCCCGCGACCGCGAGAAAGCGCGCCGCAGGTGGGCCCCCCACCAACAGGGTGAGCTTTGCCCATTCCACGCTGCTAGCGAAAAAACGGGATCAATCGGCGGCTGTCTGCCGGGACACGAGTCTGTTGAAGAACTCTAGGCATTTCTCAGAGTGGTAAAAACGAGTGTATTCCTTGTGGGGCCTCTAGTTATTACCAGGTATGCGGGATGAATCCCGGATTTCGCGGACAAACCGTTTGTTGGAAAAAAACACTCCAGATCAAAACACTACACATTCCCCTGTGATCGAGAGAGCGCGCCGCGGGTGTCGACGCCGCACCACCAGCGTGGGCTGGGCCTACCCCACGCTGCTAGCAGGAAAATGGGCTGAACCGGTGGTTGCCTGCCGGAATACGAGTCTGTCGGAAAAACTCTATTAATAGACTTTTTGCAGAGTCGTAAAATGGAGGGTTTTGTAGTCGGGATTCTAACAGGAAATGAGTAATCCACCGCCGTGAAAATACTTTGTCTATGGCCACACGGGAGTAAAATTGGCGAGGCCGCCTCGAAGCGAGGCGGAGTGGTCACTGTGTTGTCGTTCGCGGGCTACTCAGGGTTGACACTCGGCCCCCTCCCATACTTTCCGTCCGCAGGCGCCTTCCGGCTGTTCGTTTTTTCGAGGTGCGCTACTTTTTTCCGCAGTCTGGAATGCAATTCGAATTCTGCTGTACCAGGTATACCATTAATAGGCCGTTATGATATCATACAGCACTGTCATCACACGATACGTGCCACTAGTTGTGCGATTCCAACGACGGCGACGATGCATCGCCAACGAGCCAGGGCGAGAGACCGCGCGCCGGGCCTAGAACAGGCACCGTCTTTCTACCTGCTCCCTACCTACCCAACGTCCGGTCGAGAAGACCCAGGCCTCGGCAGCAGCGCTTGGCACGTCAAGCAACGCTCTCCGGCCGTCTGCCTCGCATTGTTCTCGGTCGTACGTGCGTGCGATTCTCACGTATTATTATTGTATTATTTTCTATTTCTCTGCTGATGCTGCACTGCTGTTCCGGCTTTACATACGAGTACCAATAATAGATTATGAATACATACGCGGTTCATACGTTCGGATGAACTTGCGTTACATACGCGCTTCATACGTTCGGATGAACTTCCGTTTTTTTCTGGCTTAGAACCAAGATAATACGAGACCAAAGCAGGGACTATCGTAACGCCCGGGCCGCACGTCTGTTAACTACCGCACCATCGTAGCGAGGGTATCGGCGAGGTCAGTGGCGCTCAACCCTGCACGACACCGTCAGCGTTGTGGGTGCCATTCTTTTTGGCTGCGTCGCAAAGGCGAGATGACATTATCGGGACGTTACAGGTATACCAGGTAGTCTCGTCTACATTCACACGAAAATCTAGTCGGGGTGTTGACAAAATGCACCTGAATAACTGATGTGCTCTGTGTCCTATTATAGACACCTAGTGACGGTGTAGATGAGATGCGAGTCGGGGTCCGTCTCGGAGCAAACACCACCAGAGGATGGCAGCGCACGGCGTACACGTCTGCTAGAAGCGGTGTAGGAGATGCGCTCCGTAACGCACTCCATACCTCCCTCCAAACGAGGACGGGGCGCGGTGGCGGACCGCCAAAGAAAACACATTCTGACACGGCATGCTACGTATCGTCGACCTGGTGGTCTATAGTCAGATCAAGTATTTTTTTCGTGCACAACAAGTTCTTGAAGGACACCACACAGACAAAAAGCACATAAGTCAACGTCGATTGCCCGACTTTCTCGAACACCGGTACCCGATGCAGCGTGAGGGATACTCCACCGAGTTTGTGGGGTGCATTGGGTCAGTGGGTGGCCGTATACATGCCAGGTATACATGACCTGGTTGACTGTCGGCGAGGCACATGGGCAGAGCGAGCTATGCTGTTGGCGCTCGCAGCTTTTCTCCAGAAAAACAGTGGCAATGCATTACATGATAGATCTCGATGGACACCTGCGAGAAGAGTGTTCAGATTATTCGCTACCCAACCAGTCGCACCAACAGCCCAACAATGCCTAAAGTGCGGCGCGTCTCGTACCTTTAGGGCAGCAGCCACGCACAGCACACCCGTGCGCCCCAAGACACCCCAAGACGCCGCGCCCGATCGCCCAGCCACACCACGAGGTATAGCCTCCTCGACCAAAGAGCAAAAGAAGAGTTGGCGGCTTACCGCAAACTAGATTGCAATACAGCAGTACATACAAACAAAAAAGATGAAAACACACACACAGAAAATGACAAAAAACAGGCCGTTTTCGGCACAACATCAAACACGCCCAATTTTCCATTGTTCTGCGTATTGTCTTTGTGAAAACGGGCCTCAAGAAACAGCAGAAAGACAAACTACTCATCACAGCAGTCTATGATAGCACGCCGTCCCGGCAAGGTGTAGCGACGGCAGCACACACCCGCCTTGTCCAGTCGACATCCTGCACGGTTGTTGCCGTGCAAAACGAACCGGCGTAAATACAAACGAACAAAAATCTTACGAGATACCAAGCATCCAATATGTTTTTGCGCCAACAGGGGTTTCTACACACTCGCGGTATGCGTTGCTTTTTAAAATTCAAATAGTTTTTCTCAGTGTGTGTGTTTGTCCTTCTCCTAGCTACACAAGCCTCTTCTGTCACGGAGCTAGCCTGCGCGATGTCGGCGAGTAAGAGACCTTGTAATTGTGGCGACAGTGTTTGCCCTGATGGTATCTAAACGACATGTACAGTAGAGGTTCCTCTGCATAGCCGGTCGCTTGCTATCGTACCTGTGAAACCGCCAATACAGATGGGAACAAGTAGTAGTGTGGCGCTATGCGGATTAGTGTCGATTGCCGATACAATGCCGGTATTTCCGGCTGGCCCGTACCAGCCTTACAGAGGGACCACTACCACCGTACTTGCTTCAAAAATGGCGTGCTGCTAACGCTTGTTTAACACTAACACTGCGTGCTGCGCGACCAACGTAGGCGATCACCCATTCATAAGCCAAAGGGACGGGAATACGAGCCCCCCACCCACACACATACGTGGTCATTCAAAACCCAACATGCTCAGTACCGGCATTGTAGGGATGCGGGGGTCTATGGTCACACGACTACGGCGATGCAGGAATATCGTCGCCCCCCCCCCCCCCCCTCGGCTGGCCCTCCTCCGCGATAAGCAGGGCCAGCCTTGCCGTAGTATAACGCATCACACCCATTCCATACACAGCATCACAAAGGAAACATACTCCTGATCGCGGTGTTCACCTTTGGCATTTGCGGCAAGAGAAAACAGTGGAACATATACCTCAAAAATGGTAGTGCGTCGGCACCTGTCGGAATGCCCAGCCAACCTAAATACCGCGAGTCCATGACGAGCGACCTTTATCTTGTCGTGAGTATAATACCTTTTGAACAGCAACAAATTTCGTTAAAATGATACGAGATACTACAGCACAAAGTACGCGGTCGGTGTAACGTTCCCCCGAATCCCAAAACAATAAACCCGAGCCCTCGTTTTATCTTAGCTACACGAGGTATGCGCCACCATTTTTGCTGAGATACTAAATTACAATGTAAATACGCAGACTTTCCCTTCCCCTTACAGGTTTCAGAGGCGACCACACCCGGTGGTGTCGCAAGTAGAAAAGGTCGGGAAAATTCTTTAAACTTCTTAGAAAGATTAGCCACTAAGCGGCAAATAATCATGCGAGCAACTCCGGTCAGCCTATTCGAGGTTATAGCTGAGTCTAGTGTAATGGAAGAACATTAGCTGGGGCGGTAGCGGGCGACTCTTGGCGATGTATAGTACCGCCGAAGACGGCCAGGCAAACCTGCTGCACGCCAGCAAAGACCGCAAAAAAATTATTGAGATGGCTAGAAGAGGCCGGCTGGCAGAAGCGTCTCTGGCGAGCCACCGCGTTCATGTCAAACCACCCGTCGATCGGGTATCAGTCATACCGGCCGCCATAGGACCCCCGACGCGTCTCGGGTGTGGGGGCCCAGCGAAAAAACTCAGTGTCATGGGTGCGCTGCTCCCATCGGCGTCCGTCGCCTGAGCCGTCTCGTGTCGTGAATGCGACACCCGTGTCAAAAGTCGAGCGATAGGACGGGGGTCTCGTGCTTTTGGCATTGCCACCGGCGTCATCCCAAAGCCCCGTTGGCTCGGGTCGGCTGGACAACAAAATACACAAGGCGTAGACAGCCACAGGAGGGAGGGGGGAGGGGTAGAGGGTTGGGGGAGGGGTGGGTGGTGGTGGGTGCATATGGTCGGACACCGAAACTGCTAAGCACGATTCTTGGTGGTAGCTCGACCGCGCATGAGCGACCCGTGGTCTACCCTGGGCCGGTAGATGGACGACTACGGCCAAATTTAGCCGTAAACAACTGTGTAAGCTATTTGAAAAAATAGGCAGTCCCGCAGGAATAACAGCAACGGCAAACCAAAAGCACACAAGCACGGAAATTAATCAACAGCCGCAACACCAGGAGCACCATTCAACAACAGTAGAAAACATACCAGCACACGAAATGAAGGTTCTGCAAATTTAATTGGGCATGCTAAAGCGGCAGGGCCTGTGCCTAATTTCCCGCTATTGATTTATCACCTCGTCTTCCGTTCCTTTAACTGCTGCTTCTCCCGCTGTTCAAGTTTCGGTCTCCTCCCTCGACCTGACCCCGGTGTTGGAGGCCTAGCCTCACCCGTAGTCGAATAGAGAGCGAGTTCGTTCTTACGCTTCGCTTGCCTGGGGGGATAATGAAAAGAAAAACAATACACACCATGGTCATACACTTGAGGTTATACGTCGTTGCGAGTACCATCAAAGTTCACTTGCCGAAATTCATGCACCTTCTCGTTATAAGTAAAGTGGGCAATCGCATATAAGGAGAAGTCGGCCCAGAACCTCATGTTGCGACCGTTGACAATTTACCGGGAATCGTGCGCAAGAAACACCGCTCAAAGTGGGCTACGGCACAAGATGAAAAAAAACGCGTACGTAAGATGTAGTACGAGCTGGCGCCCACACAGCATACGATAGTAAAGCTCCCACTGATTCCAAGCAGTATGACCTTGAAAACGCCGGTGCAGTTCTAAAGGGTATATATGCCAACTACGAGCGAGTTCAAGTTCAAAATCTCAAGTCCTGTGCCCCACGATTGCCGCTCGCAATTGATGGCCTGCTTGTGATTTTGATGGTATCATACTGACCCCCAATGACCAATGCAAGAGGGTGACATGGCCAGATTATTTTTAACGGCTTCGGGCTGTATCTAGGAGCAACTCTCGTATCGAACAACGACAGAACTTCAGGCTTTTCAGTAATATCCATGGATTTTTCCAGGCGTAGGGTAAAAAAAACAACGCTGCATTTTGGCCGCACGAACAGGTTGAAGGTACTCCAGGGCATGTCTGTCGAAATGTCAGCGCCGAAAATAGAAAATCTGATCTACTACCTGTATTCAACATTATTAAGCAAAATTTAGCGAAAACACCGGACCCTACACTAAAACCAAGTCATACGAAGGGAATAACGTACTGTTTTGACGCGCACAAAATCAAATGTCCACGCCGTTTTTGGATATGGACCCTGATCTTTGCACAAGTGTTCTACACGCCCATCCCGAGGTCTGACCTCCGTGTTTTCTTATTTTTACGGTATAAATTTCCTGGGCTAGGATGGACAACACTTTAGGAAAAAACTTAAACGACCACAAATCAGGCGAAGAAGAAAGAAAAATAAAAATCAGCAGGTAGGTGAGTGAGGTCTTCGCATGGCCACAACTAAAAATTCAGCAGGTGAGTGAGGTCTTCGCAGGGGCACATAAAAAGACGTGTGCAAATTACACGGTCTGAAAACCGCAAAAACCGCGTGGACTTTCGACGGGGAAATAGTTTGGGGGTTTTAACGGTAACCATACTTGGGGACTGCGACCCCTGCTACCATAAACACGACAGACTGTGCAAACCCGTGCGCGGAATAAGGAAATAATTGCGTAAAAGAGAGGTGATCTCAATAGCATAGGGCAACTATAAATAGTGTGAAGTGGCCGTGGTGCACTTGGGCATTCAAATCCGGTGATTATCCTGTTCTGTAGACGCACATCAACGCGAGATGGGGATTCAAGGGACGTATACACGAACCAGACTACAATATTGGGCACGGCCTACTTATAACCCAATATGATAAGAGACCATCGGCTGAAGACATGCCGTAGATTCCACAGCAGGCAGTCCACCACAGCAGGCAGTCCATGCACACAAGAGTAAGAGATTTTGTATCTGGGACGGAGATCGACGGTTTCAAAGCGCGGAAATTCCACTAACGTTACATCAATATACCCACTTACGCGTGAGTATAACACATGTCATTCAACATCGCTTTGCTCTGGCGTCTAAGTATGTGCACATACTAGCATGCTAAATCTGGATCCTCGGAGAACAAGCCGGCTTCTGTCAAACATTTTGAATCACTCACCGCGGCGGCAATCGTCTCCTTCGTTCGGGTAGCTGGGGCCCTCTTCCTCTTCGCTGGCAATGCCCAGGCACGCTTGGCACTGGGTTAAAAGGAAGATCAGGTAGCACGGGGCCTGGCAGCATTTCGTCTTCGATTTCGGCGAGGCACTGCCGCTGCGGGCCGTGCACCTCGATCCTGCTGCGCAAGTAAGGATATGCGTGGCGGCCGCTTGTGAAACCTCCGTGGATTCCTTCGGTTGCGACGCCGGAGATGTCGCCTGTAATGTCTCCGCGGGCAACCTATTTTGAGGCGCCAAATGCGGCTTGCTGTACTCAACACAGCAATCGCCCATGCTCGTGCCGCAGAAGTAGACTTCAGGCTTTCCGTGAAATGAATGGTTTTTCGCAAAACACAATGCATCCACGGCCCTCTCACAATGCACGCATCGATGTTGTTGGCCCACCAGCTCTGGATGGTGGCATCCTTGTTCAGCGGCGCGGAGACCCTTCGCGCAGGCTAGCTCCGTGACAGAAGAGGCTTGTGTAGCTAGGAGAAGGACAAACACACACACTGAGAAGATCTATTTGAATTTTAAAAAGCAACGCATACCGCGAGTGTGTAGAAACCCCTGTTGGCGCAAAAACATATTGGATGCTTGGTATCTCGTAAGATTTTTGTTCGTTTGTATTTACGCCGGTTCGTTTTGCACGGCAACAATCGTGCAGGATGTCGACTGGACAAGGTGGGTGTGTGCTGCCGTCGCTAGACCTTGCCGGGACGGCGTGCTATCATAGACTGCTGTGATGAGTAGTTTGTCTTTCTGCTGTTTCTTGAGGCCCGTTTTCACAAAGACAATACGCAGAACAATGGAAAATTGGGCGTGTTTGATGTTGTGCCGAAAACGGCCTGTTTTTTGTCATTTTCTGTGTGTGTGTTTTCATCTTTTTTGTTTGTAGGTACTGCTGTATTGCAATCTAGTTTCCGGTAGGCCGCCAACTCTTCTTTTGCTCTTTGGTCGAGGAGGCTATACCTCGTGGTGTGGCTGGGCGATCGGGCGCGGCGTCTTGGGGTGTCTTGGGGCGCACGGGGGTGCTGTGCGTGGCTGCTGCCCTAAAGGTACGAGACGCGCCGCACTTTAGGCATTGTTGGGCTGTTGGTGCGACTGGTTGGGTAGCGAATAATCTGAACACTCTTCTCGCAGGTGTCCATCGAGATCTATCATGTAATGCATTGCCACTGTTTTTCTGGACAATAGCTGCGAGCGCCAACAGCATAGCTCGCTCTGCCCATGTGTCTCGCCGACAGTCAACCAGGTCATGTATACCTGGCATGTATACGGCCACCCACTGACCCAATGCACCCCACAAACTCGGTGGAGTATCCCTCACCCTGCATCGGGTACCGGTGTTCGAGAAAGTCGGGCAATCGACGTTGACTTATGTGCTTTTTGTCTGTGTGGTGTCCTTCAAGAACTTGTTGTGCACGAAAAAAATACTTGATCTGACTATAGACCACCAGGTCGACGATACGTAGCATGCCGTGTCAGAATGTGTTTTCTTTGGCGGTCCGCCACCGCGCCCCGTCCTCGTTTGGAGGGAGGTATGGAGTGCGTTACGGAGCGCATCTCCAACACCGCTTCTAGCAGACGTGTACGCCGTGCGCTGCCATCCTCTGGTGGTGTTTGCTCCGAGACGGACCCCGACTCGCATCTCATCTACACCGTCACTAGGTGTCTATAATAGGACACAGAGCACATCAGTTATTCAGGTGCATTTTGTCAACACCCCGACTAGATTTTCGTGTGAATGTAGACGAGACTACCTGGTATACCTGTAACGTCCCGATAGTGTCATCTCGCCTTTGCGACGCAGCCAAAAAGAATGGCACCCACAACGCTGACGGTGTCGTGCAGGGTTGAGCGCCACTGACCTCGCCGATACCCTCGCTACGATGGTGTGGTAGTTAACAGACGTGCGGCCCGGGCGTTACGATAGTCCCTGCTTTGGTCTCGTATTATCTCGGTTCTAAGCCAGAAAAAAAACGGAAGTTCATCCGAACGTATGAAGCGCGTATGTAACGCAAGTTCATCCGAACGTATGAACCGCGTATGTATTCATAATCTATTATTGGTACTCGTATGTAAATCCGGAACAGCAGTGCAGCATCAGCAGAGAAATAGAAAATAATACAATAATAATACGTGAGAATTGCACGCACGTACGACCGAGAACAATGCGAGGCAGACGGCCGGAGAGCGTTGCTTGACGTGCCAAGCGCTGCTGCCGAGGCCTGGGTCTTCTCGACCGGACGTTGGGTAGGTAGGGAGCAGGTAGAAGGACGGTGCCTGTTCTAGGCCCGGCGCGCGGTCTCTCGCCCTGGCTCGTTGGCGATGCATCGTCGTCGTCGTTGGAATCGCACAACTAGTGGCACGTATCGTGTGATGACAGTGCTGTATGATATCATAACGGCCTATTAATGGTATACCTGGTACAGCAGAATTCGAATTGCATTCCAGACTGCGGAAAAAAATAGCGTACCTCGAAAAAACGAACAGCCGGAAGGCGCCTGCGGACGGAAAGTATGGGAGGGGGCCGAGTGTCAACCCTGAGTAGCCCGCGAACGAAAACACAGTGACCACTCCGCCTCGCTTCGAGGCGGCCTCGCCAATTTTACTCCCGTGTGGCCATAGACAAACTATTTTCACGGCGGTGGATTACTCATTTCCTGTTAGAATCCCGACTACAAAACCCTCCATTTTACGACTCTGCAAAAAGTCTATTAATAGAGTTGTTCCGACAGACTCGTATTCCGGCAGGCAACCACCGGTTCAGCCCATTTTCCTGCTAGCAGCGTGGGGTAGGCCCAGCCCACGCTGGTGGTGCGGCGTCGACACCCGCGGCGCGCTCTCTCGATCACAGGGGAATGTGTAGTGTTTTGATCTGGAGTGTTTTTTTACAACAAACGGTTTGTCCGCGAAATCCGGGATTCATCCCGCATACCTGGTAATAACTAGAGGCCCCACAAGGAATACACTCGTTTTTACCACTCTGAGAAATGCCTAGAGTTCTTCAACAGACTCGTGTCCCGGCAGACAGCCGCCGATTGATCCCGTTTTTTCGCTAGCAGCGTGGAATGGGCAAAGCTCACCCTGTTGGTGGGGGGCCCACCCGCGGCGCGCTTTCTCGCGGTCGCGGGGGGGGTGGCAAGTGTTTCGAACTCGAGTTGTATTTTACAACAAAAGGTTTGTCCGTTACGTGTTACCAGGTATTATTGCATAGATATGCATATACCAGGCATTCGGTCACAATACCTCCACGCTACCCATGCAACTTCGTCGGTACCGATTACATAAATCGACATTTCTTCCTGATTGTATGCATAAATCGACATTTTAATATGCATACCTCGGAACGCGTTTGGTCGAGCAAAGATCGATTGCGATAAATGCTAGCCATCGTACGCGACGCAAGCAATGTGGCACACTCGACCCGTAATAGCACAGATAAATACTCCAGTATATTATAAAAAATGAAAATACACTCCAGCTGTGAGATCGAAGATTTCGTCGAAACTCATCTTTGCAAGCTGTGTGTGATACTCCGATCGCGCGCATTACGAGTTGTGTGTCCTCATTAAGGATATAGGTCGGCGACTCCCCTTACAACTACAGTGTAGCTATCAGGGTCAACAGGGTGATTTTAGTCAGTCTGTGCGCGGAAACTATAAAACCCGTTTCTGAGGGGGACAAAATCTGACAGCTGTGGAGGGAAATGTATCATTTTATCAAGTGAATCTTGTAAGTCGAATAACCGGTGAGGGGGGGGGGCGGAGTTTTGAAGGACGTGGGGGCCTGGTTTTGATCAAAAGCGAGCGGGTTTGGAAGGGGGGGGGGGGGAAGGGGGGGCAATTTGTGCATGTAAGCTATAAATCCTTTCAAGGGGATAAATCTGACGGTTTTGGCACCAGTTTATTATTGGGGGGAGGGGGGGGGGGTTGGGGCGGGTGTGTGTGTGTGTGGCATCTCAACATGTGCGTGGAAACTATACATTTTTTTGAGAGGATAAATGTGACGGTTTTGGAAATAATGCATCAGTTTATCATGTATATCCTGGGGTAAGTCGTACAATCAGTGAGTAAAGAGAGGGTGGAGTGTTCGAGGGGGTGGGGTTGGGATGGGTTGGGGGGGGGGGGGGGGGGGGGGAGGGGGAGGAAGGGGTTTAGGTGAGGGGTTTGTTATACGTGTGGTGCTAGGTCTAGGCGATGGTGCGGGTGATGGGGAAGAAGGGGGCGTTCGGGGCGGGGGGGGGGAGGGAACAGCGGCGTGGATGGCTCTCGAAAGATAATGAGGTGATATCCTGTGCGTGAAGTGTTTATTAATCTGGCGGATTTCGATATTTGGTGGGGCGTTTGAGTAAGGGAGAGCGAGAAGGGGAGGGGCGGGGGGTAAATAAAATCATTCCTTGTAAATATATATCAAATCATTCCTTGGTGTAATGTATTTTGGTCAGGAGTTTTTTGTCTCGGCCG